>JAADVF010000053.1:0-74461 GCA_023334555.1 Elongisporangium undulatum
TACCGTCGAGGAGCTGACTGAAGAGAACCCGCCGTGCTACAAGAACGTCAAGAACTGTAACACCGACGCTGGCTGCATCCGCGACAAGTTCGCCCAGCTCTGCACGGTCTGCTCTTCGGCCAACTCGAGCTGCATCGCTCCTCCTTCGTCCTGGTCGTTCCCTACTCTGACCAAGGCTGTGGGCAAGAACGGTGAGACCGGCGATCCGTTGGCCTCGACCTCGTCATCGTCTGGAAGCTCGGATGCCGCGGCTGGTAGCACTTCTGCCGATACCACCAGCGCTGCGTCGGTCGCTACGCCCGTGATGGCGCTCACTTCGTTCGTGGCCCTGGCTGCCTCGCTTCTGCTGTAGGCAAGCAAACCGGACCTGATACGCGAGGCGGATTGAGAATTGTTGTTGACCCATTGATTCTAAGAAGAGATAGAATTGAGATTCCATTGTGTGTTCATACTAAAGTCAGTAGTACTGCTTTAGTTAGTCTTTTCCATTGCTGACCAAACTCCATGTAATTGGCGTTTCCATTGCCAATTATAGGATTAGTACGCGTTTGCTCTATTGAAAGCACAGGTCGTTTCGTTTGCCATCACGTACTAATTATCCTCAAGCGGCACAGCCATGAAAGATCAGCACGAGGATGAAGCAGAGCACGCCATCCGGAACGCCAGCTTCGGCTTCGTGCACGTGGATCTCGAGACCCGCAAACGACCGATTGCGCACGCTGGTCGTCTCGGTGCATGGAGCTCTTTACGGCGCCGCCTGCGTCAAATCGTACCGAGCGACTCGGCTCGATATGGCTCCAGTGCGGCCGATGCAGCAGCCAAACGCAGGCAGCTGGTCCTCATCGCCAGCTTCCTGGACTCGGTGCTCACGATCTTCTTCGTGCCGCTGCGCATCGGCTTCGCGTTCGATCCGTGGAACGCCATCCACTCTCAGTTTACGTGGACCAACGCACTCACGATCTACACCATAGTCGATCTGCTGGGCCATGCACTGCGATTCGGCCAGCTCTGGGAGCTGAGCCAAACCATACTACTGGACAAGCAGCTCGCTGTGCTGATCACCTCGTCCCAGAACCGCATGCGGTCGTTCCGGATGATCGCCCAGCGGCCGTCGAGAATCGCGCCTTCGTCGAAAATGCTCACAACCATGAACACCCTTCGGCGCCACGAGATCGCTCCCACGCTAGCCCAACAGCCCCCGCCCTTGCTCGCGAAACCCTCTAAACCTGGGCCCACGGGCTTGAATGTCTACGCTTTGATCCGGCATTTGCTCCTGATGGGACTCCCCAGTCTGCCCGTGGAGCTAGTGTTCTACGCAAGACACGAGTACAATCTGATGCACATCGCAGGTCTGGGCCGCTTCTTGGTGGCGGTCGTGCACCTGCCGTCGCTGTTCAACCGTGCTGTGCTCAAATCCTACCGCACATCGCGCTTTGCGCGCGCCATGGCCTTCAGCACAGTCTCACTGAGCGTGCACTTGTTCTGGATCGGCCTGTATCTGTGCCACGTGGCTGCGTGTGGCTACATGTGGCTGGCGCATTACCAGTGCGGCGTGGACTTCCAGCGCTGCGCCCAGGAGCCGCTGCCAGGTTGTTGGGTGCTGAAAGACCATCTCGAGCACGGGAGCGCGTGGCGGCAATACATTCGAACCATGTACTGGGCGTCCAAGACGATCACGACCCTCGGCCAGGGCGATCTGGTCCCGGCCACGATGCTGGAGACCCAGTATTGCGCGTTCATGCAGTACGTTAGCGGCCTCTGGGCCACGGCATTCCTCTCAGCCTGCGGGTTCTACTTCAGTCGCCGGGATATGAACATGACAGCCAATGTGACCACGCACTTAGAGCAAGCTCTTCGGGTACGTACGGGTCTTTTTGTTTCAGCGCGTGCTTACACGCAGATCCTGATTCTCCACCCGTGCATGCCGGTTGCTCCCATTAGTTCCTGTCGTCTCGCAACCTCGGCGCAGAGCTTGCCACCACGACTCGGTCCTACTTCCAGTACATGCAGCGCACTCGAAACGGCCTGGAAGAAGACCTGATCCTGGCCGATCTTCCTGCGCGGTACCGCACGCAATGCTCTCACCATGCCAAGCACAAACTCATCCGACGAGTACCGTACGCAGCTCTGCACTGAGTCGGCTGTCTTCATCCTCACATGTGTGTATACTTTGCTATAGATCCCATTCTTTCGCCAGCATCAGGGCGCGTTCCTCCGAGCCATTCTGGACGCACTGGAAAGCGACTTCTTCGTACCCGGCCAGAGTATTCTTGAGATTGGCGCAGAGGAGAAGCTGCTGCTGGTCTCGTCGGGCGAGATTCTGGTTTTCGACAGTGCGAATGTGTTGGCCCAGCGCCTGATCGGTGGCGGTTCGTATGGCGAGCGAGCGCTCTTCGAAACCAGAATGTCCAGCAACCTGCTGGTCGCGGAGAGTATTTGCGAGGTCTGGTGGCTGTCCAAACGTAGCTTTGAGGACATTCTCAGTGCCCACTTCACCATCCATAACCTGGAGCTCGCTCTGAAGACCTACAAGACAGCGGGCCACTGGAAGCAGTTGATCACTCGAAGCACTTCGGGCATCACTTCCAAGAACGGCGCGTCCGCACGAGGCCAGGGGTTGCGCAAACTCATGGAAAAAGTGCGCTCGGACGCCAAGCAGTCTCTGAAATCCACTTCCGCATGGCGCTTCCCGAACTCTCGCTTTCGAGTCGCTTGGCGGCGTGTGGAGTGTCTGCTATTAGTATACCTGGCCATCGAGGTGCCATTCCAGATCACATTTGACCGTTGGATGTCGATATTTGCTTCCTCGGCCATCAGCGCTCAGAGCTCATGGGCTAACGCTACGGATCGAGTGCTAGCTAGCTACTCGCTCAGTCTCCTGGTCGAGCTGTTCTTTTATGTGGACTGGTATTTGTGCGTGTTTTGCTTCGTACGATCCACCAGTGAGGCTGGGCAGTTGGAACTTCAGTCTTCCTACAGCACGAACGAGCAAGCGAGAGACCACGCACACGACCTCATTGTCCAGCGGTCACATCTCTTGCGGTACTACAAGGAATACGAGCCTGTTTGGCTGGATTTCCTGGCAAATGCCCCGCTCGCTATCGTGTGGGATTCAATACCCAAGCCTATTGGTGACAACAGCGAATACGTAGGCCGCTATCTTCGATTCATGCGCGTTCTCCGACTTCTGCGCCTTCGCGCATTGCCCAAACACATGCAGGCGATCATGCTGGAGCTCAATTTCAGTCCGTCCAGCCAGCTCATGATGAATGTAACTATCGGGCTGCTGCTTCTTGCTCTTGCGATGAGCTGTTTGTTCTTCCTGCTGGCGGATTTGAGCGGATTCATCGACGGACTGCCCTCAATGTTACAAGTAGAGCAAGGCCTGGCCTCTCGATCCGTAACGCGAGATTCCTGCCTGATCCATGCCAGTCTTTTCGGCAATTGCACTTGGTATATGTATGACTTCAGCTCCTACGCCATTGATGCGCCGTTTGTGCGCTCGCTGCACTGGAGTATCGACCTTTTATCCACTGTTGGATACGGTGATATCATGTCGTTCTCTACGGCCGAGTGCTTTGTGGGCTTCTGGTGGATCTACTGGGGGGCCGTGCTGTGCTACTTCACGGCCTGTGCGATCTCCAGCGTGCTGTCGCAGTGGAATGTCCAGGGCTCTATCAAATCCGACCGGTTGGAGCAGATAAACAAGACACTGGCCAGTATGAACCTGCACTCGCCTGCGATAATCTCCACTATCCAACGGTACTACACGACCAAATGGAAGCTCAACGGCAGCGCCATCAGTGAGACCAACGCTCTTGTGCACCTGCCGCAGTCACTGAAGCAGCGAGTCACGCATGAGCTCTACACGGACGATCTGGTCAAATGCGGGATCTTTTCCAGAAATCCGCAAAAGAAAACGGCCATCATTTTCGAAATCGCCGAGATCGTGCGCTGCGAGACCTTTCTAAAGGGAATGCAGATCACGGGTGCCGGCCATTTGGCGCAAGAGATGTTCATCATTCAGTACGGAGCGGTGGAGTTGTTGATGGACTACCAGATGGCCTTGAACGCTGTCGGTTCGCGCAGAAACTCCAACCCCGACATTCTACGCATGATCTCAGAGTCTTTACTCGCTGGCGCACGGCGCAGAAGCTCAGCAGGTGCGAAAGGCGCTTCGAACCACGTCGCGCTACGAACGCTGCACAAGAACGAATGCCTGGGCATTGAAAGTTTATCACCATGCACGAAAAGGACCTACACACATACGTCCTGCTCCGTCACGACAAGCCAGCTGCTCGTGATCGCTCGCGTGGACTTGCTGCGGCTGGTCGATCGGTCTCCGAATCGGTATCAATTCATCTTCGACGCGATTGAGACCAGACTAAGAGACGACAAACAACATCTCGGCATGATCCAGCGCAACATTTCCAGACACGGCAAGATCCCAAAGGTCTTGGGCGCCATTCAGCTGGATTTGAGCGAGTACACCAGCGCAAATGCTGCGCGGTACCACCACCACCGGTTCATTCTGGACCCGGAGAGCAGCATGGCCAAGTACTGGGAGGTCGCCATAGGCAGCATCTTGCTCTACAACTTCTACCAGATCACCTTTCGGATCGCGTTCCTGTGGCATCCGTCCCAGGTGACGTCGAACATCCTTCAGATCATCGACTACGGCTGCGATGTTATGCTGTACGCCGATATGTTCATCCAGTGGAACCATCTCGGGTTTGTCGAGTATTCAAGTGGCAAAGTCATGGATCGAACGCTGATTCGACAGCGCTATGTCAACAGCTCTCTGCGAACGGACTTGCTCAGCATGCTTCCGATTTACGGATACTCCTGGGCGTTTTGGCATCGATCGGTGGCGCGATTTCCACGTCTTTTGAAGAGCAATCGACTACTCACCGTTCTTCGAGAGCTTGAAGAGCGGATTCAGGCTCGGTATCTGAACGGAAGCAAGCGACTGCTGGCCTTGTTCGACCTGATCAAGTTCCTGCTGTTCTTCCTCTCAGCTGCCCATCAAGTGGGCTGTGGCTTTTTCCTACTCGGAAGGCTGGAGTTGGAGTACGGAGTCTCCGATGCTAGCTGGACAAGCACGGACCCGGTCATTAACGCCTACCCAGGGAATGTGTTGGTCCAGTATATCCGCGCAGTGTACTGGTGCCTGGAAACGGTGCGATGCTCTCGTGATTCTATGTCGTGGTCCCCTATGACTTGAGTCCCTAACACACTTGTTTCAGTTTACTGTCGTCTGCTTTGGCGACGTGCTCGCACGGAACGTATTGGAAACGCTCTATGCAGATTGCGCCTGCGTCGTTGGCTGGATTTTCATCGGCCAGATCATTGGCAAAATGACGTCCTTGATCATGAACATGGACAAGGTCCGCTAGAATAGCTGCGTACGTATGTTTCAACTGGAAGCTGACGAACTTTATTAATATTGCAGGACCTCCACGAGCATGCGGAACGCGTCAATGACTTTGAGGAATACGCTAAACGCCGCGATTTACCACAGGCTCTGCGTGATCGCGCCAAGGAGAGCGCCGAGTATCGCTCCAACTGTCTGGTGCAACTGAACGCAGCCCAAGTATTCCGTGATCTCCCAACCCAGTTGCACATTGAGCTGTTTGATAATCTCTATGGGAAATACGTGGCCCAGTTGCCTGAATTCCATGGCATCTTTTCCAAGGCCCAGCTGCAAGCTGTGGCCAATGCGCTGCATCTTGAGATCTATTTACACGGGGACATCATCATCGAGGAAGGCCGCGTGGGCACGCGTTTGTGTATCATGATCGAAGGCCGCGCCGAGTTCTTTTCCATGCAGTCCAGGATGATCTTTGCCGCGATCCACCCGAATATTCTGTTCGGCGACCTGGCCTTTTTCTTGCCAGGGACAAAGCAGATCGCCTCCGCTCGAGCGCATCAAAGTTGCCAGACGCTGCAGCTGGACCGCCAGACGTGGAGAAATCTGTGGCCGGACAGTGATCGCTTGAGCTTGGAGAGGCAGCTCGTCCCAGTCATGGCTCACAAATACCGCTCGACCTTTAGAGCCTACGTGAGCATCATGAAAAATCTGGAATTGGCCAAGGAAAAGCACTTCACTGGCGTCGTTAGTGAAAGCCAGCGGCGACGTACGAGTATGCGCCTTGCCGGGAGCAAGCTCGCGCGCGTTTTGATCAACGAGTCGACGTCGACACCACAGAGGAGATCTAGTGGGTCGCTGTTGAATCACATGGGCTCGGTCATCAAGGATTATTTCGTCAATATGACCGACCCGTCTCATACAACGTCAAGCTCTCCATCGACCGCGCTCATTTCCCGCAAATCAGCGACTGAGTCATGTGTCCGGAGCTCACAAGCCAAGATCCGTTCTGCGCGGTCCGAGCAAGAGGAAATGTGGCGACGGCACGCGAAGAATCTGCGTCTTCTCAAGTTTCTGGACGACCGGATGGTCGAAGCGGAAGAAGCGTTGAATCCACTTCATCAAGGCAGAGCCACGCCAGTGGCTTCGCACATGGGGGCCAATTACACTCGATCTTCAAAGGCTAAAGCACGGAACGCCAGTATGTGTTCCGTCAACGTGCTTGCAGAACGATCACCAGAGGTTTCCTCAACCGAGTCGCCGGTCGTTGGCCGTACCAGAAAAGGCCGGCATTCGATTCAAACCAATCCGGCTGAATTGGCAACCAAGCTCACGACTCTGGACACGGGTTCAGGAGCGGCACTGTTTCATAAAGAATCGGATACGCGAGCAGCCGCTCCAGCTTGTGATTTGCATGTTGACGCTGGGCAGTCATGGCCAATAGCAATCAAGAGCAATCGTCAGCAGCATGGCATGCTGAAACGTGGCAACACGACAATGCATTTACCGTCAGCACCTCTGAGACGCGTACGGTCCAAGTCCGTTCACGGGCTCACGGACTACACGACCATTCAGCACACCTCCGATGAGGCGGATAACCAATATCAAGCCCCCGCTGGCTCGAGACCCACACCATACGACATTTGGTTCGATCCTCCACTTCCTCCAGCGTTCACCATGCCGAATTCGACTTTCCGCAGCGTTTGGGACGTTGTCATGCTGCTGGTGTGCATATATTACGCGGTCATGGTGCCATTCCGCATCAGCTTTGTGCAACGCGATCTCATGAGCCCGGATTCTCTAGCGCAATGGCTGGCCGTCGAGTACATCATGGACATGCTCTGTGTGCTAGACTTTGTGCTTCAAATGCACTATTTTGCGTTCATCCAGCGCGGAGAATTGGTCACGGACCGGAGACTCATCCGGAGCCATTACATACAGGAAGGCTCGTATTGGGCCGACCTGGTCTGTATTCTGCCGCTGGAATCCGTGGCTCTGGTGGTCTCCTCCATCAAACACAGTGCTATCTCGTGGCACGATCTCTTCTTGGGCTACCGATTCAACAAGATCCTCCGCGCCTTTCACATCCACAGCTATGGGGAGCGCGTCCAACGCATGCTTATTTATGATATGGGGCTGACAGTGTTACGCCCCAGCGTGATCTACTTCCTTCGATTCGCATTCCAGTTCGCACTGGGGGCGCACTGGGTCGCGTGTCTGTTCTACGGGGGTGCTGACTACGCCTTCCACAATGACCATAATGCGCACGACTCGTGGCTCAAACTGCCCGGCATGCTCTCGTTCTTGGGCTGCCAGGATTTGTCCGAGATCGAGAAAATGCCGGTTCTCGCACGGTATACGCGGTCGTATTACTTTAGCATTGGCGCCATCACGACCGTGTCCTACGGCGATATCGCGCCGGCGAACGCGTGGGAGACGCTGGTGGCCTGCATTGTCATCGTCCAATCGGTGGTCTACTTTGGCATGTTGGCCGCTGGGTTCTTTCAGATGTTTGAGATGGAGTTGGGCAAGCGAGCGGATTACGAGGAGCGCGTGGCCCATATCGGTCACTATATGCTCTTTCACCGGTTCCCAGCACGCACCTGGAAGCAGATGCAGCTGTACTTTGCCGTGCATTGGCAGGAGAGCAAGGGCATGAACGAAGACGAATCGCTGCGTGGTCTCACGATCTCCGTGAAACAGGATATCGCCCACTTTGTGAAGCGCGATTTCGTGGTTCAAATGCAGCTCTTCAGGACCTGTGAGCAGGCCTTCTCGCGCGCAGTGGTCGCCGCGCTGCAGCAGGAGCTGTTCGTGCGCAACGATATCCTCATATCGGCCGGCGATACCGGCCGCAGCCTGTTCGTGATCGAGAGCGGACTCGTTTCCGTGCGCATCACAAAGAAATTGGCCCAGAGACCCGAGTCTGTGGAGTTTGAGGTCATCAAGGGAAGATACGAGTTCATTGGAGAGAAGTCGCTGATCTTTGGCATCCCGCGCACGGCCACATGCATCGCCATGTGCGCCTGTAGTGTGCTGATCCTGCCCTTCGAGAGCTATGAGAAGATCCTGGAGGAGTTCCCCGACTACCGCGAGAAGAACATGCGCGAGTGGATCTTCACGCGGGGCATGGCCAAGCCGCTCAAGGTCGACTCAGTACACTGATCTGGCGTGGTCGCCGTCCATTCAGAGCGAATTGTAATTGTAGCGATCCATTTCCGCAAAGTGGTCCCAATAATCTTTTTTTGGCCCGCGTTCACCGAGACTCGAGAGAAAACCGCCTGGAAACGACCCTTTACCTGCATGTTGGTGGCGCAGTTCCCACAGGCTCGCCAATGCCAGCCCCCGCCGGCACGAGAGCTCGCACGCCCAGTCGGATCATCAGTGGGGTATTCCCACACTCCATCCATGGCGGCGACGACAATCCGGCCGAGAAGGAGATCCTGCGCAACGCCAACTTTGGGCTCGCTCGCATCCGCCTGAACTCCAAGCGAAACCTGGGCCTGTCCAGGCGCAATCTGCTGCCTACCAGCCGCGTCCAGGACGTATCCTTGGCGCCAGTAAAGCCCAGGAATACAAGCGTGTGGCGCAAGATTGGCCGGCGAATCGTCCGGCTTGTGATCTGGGCTTATGTGATCACGCGCGCCAGTATCACATTCATCGTCGGCGCCATAGGTCTGATCGAATCGCTGTACGTGGCGTGTGCAGTGCCGCTGCGAATCGGCTTTTTCTACGACCCGTGGCGCGATGCAGGCAACAAAAAGGTCTGGACCCCCGTACTCACTGCGTTCACGAGCATGGATGTCTTGAGCTTCTGGGTACGAGTCTGGCTCATGCGCCAGGAGCTCAGGGCGGTGCTGCGCAAGATACTGGTGCTTTTCTGCATACGCGTAGCAGACTATATCCCTCGGGAATCGTCCGTTCTGAATGCGCTGCGAACCTCGATCATTGGCGATGAACTGTCATTCCGCTCTGGCCGCTGGAGTGGGAATTCAGCGCGAGGAGACCGCGTTGCACCGCACGACGCAATACCGCTGCAACGGAAGCCCACGATCCACCGTCGGCAGCACCACCACCAAGTGCCCATGTCCGTTAAGACGATGGTATTCGTACTAAGCTGCTTCCCATGGGAAGTCACGGTGGCATTCCACGATTTCAACCTGCTGCATCTCATCTGCTTGATGTATTTCCCTCGTGCGCTCTGGAACGTCCAGGGCTCGTTCTCCACGGCCGTCTTGGGGTACTTCCGAAGCTCCAGAACCGTTCAAATGCTGTCGTTCTCCTCTATTGGAACCATCGGGTTCTTGTTTGTGACCGGCATGTACCTGGCGCACGTCGCTGCCTGTGGCTATATGTTCATGGCCCACTGGGAATGCGGGACTCAGTTCGACCATTGCCACAAGCTGCCGCTCGCGTCCTCGTGGGTCCTCATGGATAACTTGGAAAATGGGTCCCTGTACCGCAAGTACGCTCGCGCGCTGTACTGGGGCTGCAAGACCGTGACCACGCTTGGGCAGGGCGACCTCGTGCCGGCGTCCATTGCTGAGACAGTGTACCGTATCTTCGTGCAATTCGCGAGTGGCTTGTGGGCTACGGCGATCCTGACCGCCTACTCGTTCCACTTCAGCCACAAGGACGTCAACATGACCAGGAATATTGCGACAAGGCATGAGCAGACCATGAAGGTAAGTTGGAGCCATGTGTACGCCAAACGATGTGTCAAAGTCGATTTTTAGTGAGTGCCGCCGCTCTGCTGCTTGCGTAGTTTTTGGCGTCACGGAGGATGGCGCCACAGCTGCAGGCCAAAGTGCGCACGTATTTCCACTACATGCAGCGGACACGCAACGGCATCGAAGAAGAGGTCGTGCTTTCCAACCTGCCGCATCATTACCGGTTGCAGTGCAATAATTACATCCGATACCGATCCTTTAAGCGGGTGAGCAGGCACTGACTGATCTTTTGTCTCCAATGGGTAACTAACCCACTGGCTTAATGGTTACAGATCCGCATGTTTCGTGACCAGCAGGGAGCGTTCCTGCGTACGATCCTGGGGTTATTGGAGCGGGACTATTTCCCACCAAAGGAGTACGTGCTTCGTGTGGGTGAGCCTGAGGACATGTTCGTGGTAGCGTTCGGAGAGCTCCGCATCCTGGATACCAAGCTGCAGACCAAGGGCCAGCTCACCAGGGGCAACGCGTACGCAGAGCATTCTCTGTTCGAAGATCACTTTTCCAAGAACAATCTGGTTGCCGAAAACTTCTGTGAGCTGTGGTTTCTCTCGCGTCGCTCGTTCCACTCGGCCTTGCGGAGACATTACTCCAAATTCATGTACGCGTCCATTCTATCTGCCGGCAATACCCTGTCGGAGCTTGGAAGCGATCGAACAGGGTCCAGCGTATTCACGGGTGTCTGGCGCAAAGACTCGGTGTCAGCCATGGCCAAGCACGCCAAGCTGAAAAGCGTTCTCAGCCGCAGCACTGTGATCGCCAACAAAATGGTTCAAAAGCTATCGCGAGAGGCATCTGCAAACGCCAAGAGAGTCCCGGCCTGGCGTCAACGCAACTCGCGTTTTCAGAACGTCTGGGCACGCATCAAGTGCTGCTTGATGATCCTTCTTCTTGTGGAGGTACCACACCAGATCGCGTTTCACCGAGGGTTCGGTCTGCTCAATGATTCGGCCAAGAACATTGGCGCCATACCGTTTCCAATCCAGCAGATTCTGTTCGTAGTCGCGACGCTTATTGAGGTGTTTTTCTACGTCGACCTGTACTTCCGTGCCCGGTGCTTCACGCGTCTGGCCGTGCTAGAAAATGACAGTGGGGACGAGCACAGCCGAGATAGCACGCTCGCGTTGATCTACAGCAAGGCTGCCATCTTCCGTCATTTCATGGAAAACGAGGCCAGCTGGATTGATCTGCTGGAGATCGCACCGTTGGCGCTGATCTGGGATATCATCCCGAAAGACTCGCTCCAAGACGATATCATTGCCTGGATGCGCTTTCTGCGCTTGCTGCGTCTGGTGCGGGTGCGCAAACTGCGCGCGCTGTTGCGCTCCATCATGATCGAGAAAGGGATGGCACTGCACCGGCGCCTCATTGTGTATATCATTCTGAGTATCTGCTGGATCTCCCACATCGCAGCTTGCCTGTTTTTCATCTCGGCCGACCGAAATGGCTTTCGAGGCGGTCTGCCCGTGGGCGGAGTTGCCGTGGGCTCGATCTCGGACGAGCTCTGTCTTGAGCACGCCAGCTTGTACGACAACTGTACGTGGTACATGCGCGACCGGAACAAGTTTAATATCGACGCTCCGATACTTAGGTCTCTGCACTGGAGCATCGTGCTGCTCTCAACCGTGGGCTATGGCGATATCCTGTCCTTTTCCACCATGGAGTGCACGATTGGTGCAGTCTGGATCTTCATCGGAGCCAACATCTGCTACTTTACTGGCAGCGCAGTCTCGAGCGTCGTATCGCAGATCAATATCCTGTCTGCGATCCGCCGCGAGCGTGTGGAGCAGATCAATCTGGCTCTGATGACCATGACCAATGTATCCGAAAGGACCAAGCAGACCATACGCAGTTACTACCAGACCAAGTGGAAGCTCAACGGCAGCGTGGTCCACGACGAAGATCTGCTGGAGAATTTGCCGCGCACGATCCGCCGCGAGGTGTTTTCTTCGCTCTACTTGGATGATCTGCGGTGCTGCTCTCTGCTGATCGAGTACCCAGACGCCTTGCTCTACAGCCTGGCGCAGATCGCGCGGTGCCAGATCTTCTTGAAGAACATCATTGTGGTCCGAGACGGGCATCTGGCAAACGAGTTTTTTGTCATTCAATCTGGTGAAGCCGAGCGATTGCTGCCGCCATTGAGTACGTTCGCGCCATTGGTCAAAGTGAAAACCCGGCCGCAACGGCAGTCCAAGATCTTTGACCTTTATGCAAGCGGAAGAAGCTCGCTTTTTCGCAGCAGAGGTAGTGCTTCTAGTCGCCGTAGTATTGGTGAAGTAGAGCCAATAGTTGCTCCTGTGTCATCTCCATCGAGAAAATCACTACGAAGATCGTCGTCAGCTTCTTTTCTGCAGGGCGGGATATCGACCGGAAAAAAACTGCTCGCTCGACTGGCGTCAGACTCATCGCAGATCAGTCTTACAAGCCAGATTTGGGCCTCGACAGACAACTTGGCTTGTAACACCAGCGCCAACTCAGGACGCCACCGCTCGATCGAGCTTGGGAATATGTCTACAATGAAGCGACTGTCGTCAATCGCACGCACGCTCAATATCTTGGGCGAAAGCAAGCCGCTCATGGATCTCTCGGAGGGAACGTACGTGCCAGTGAATATCCTCAAGAAACAGGATTTCTTCGGGGAGGAGAGCATCACCTCGCATGCCGGCAATCCAGATCTGTACCGGTTCAGCATTCGAACGGTCTCGACCTTGCAGGTGGCCGTGATTCGACGCAAGCAAATGCTTAACTTGCTGGCAAATCGATTCCCCAGTCAGTTCGCACGGCTTGTAGCCAGGCGCAAGCAGCATACCAAGGGCGCACAAGCGTTGCTCAACACGGTGCGGACGAATATCACGACCAAGAAAAAGATCCGGAAAATGCTGGACATCACCACCTCGCTGTACGTCGACAGCAGCAAAATGAACGCGGAAATGCTTGGCGCTCGGATCTGCGACCCGGAAAAGGCGTTCGCGCGGTGGTGGCACCGCACCATCAATCTGATCCTGATCTACAATTTCTACCAGATCATTTTCCGCATCGCGTTTCTGCCGGACCCCGCTAACGCGACCATGTTCTGGATCACGCTGGTCGATTACACGTGCGATCTGCTTCTGTACATCGACATTGTGCTCAAATGGAACTGGCTTGGGTTCATCCAGTACGGCGAGAAGGTCGTGGATCAAAGCGCGATCCGCGACCGGTATCGTGAGAACTGGTTCCAATGGGATTGCTGGAGTATGCTGCCGCTGTTCTATTATGGCGACCATTTCTACATGACGCTGTCGCGGCTTCCGCGATTGCTGCGCAGCCCACAGCTGCTCACGCTGCTGAATGAGATCCACACTGGAATCCAGGAGCATTTCCTGCGTCGCAGTACCAAGCTGTCCTGTGTGTTCGATCTTGTGCGGTTCGTGCTCATCTTCCTCTCCACTGCGCACTATGTCTGCAGTGGTTACTATCTGATTGGACGCGTGCAATTGGAGTCTGGGGCCATTCTTCAGAGCTGGATCAACAACGACTTCATTCTGGCGCAGTATCCGGACGATGTCGCTGTGCATTATCTGCGCGCCATGTACTGGTGTCTCTCAACGGTACGTAACCATTTCGCTGGGGCCTTCATACAGTAGTAGTAGCATCTTGACGTGATGGTATCCATTTGCTTGCCTACAGTTCACCGTCGATTGCTTCGGAGACGTTGTCGCGTATAACTTCGCAGAGGTTGTGTATGCAGGCATGACCTGCATTATTGGTTGGGTATTTATCGGCCAAGTGATCGGCCAAATCAATCTACTCATGCTGGCACTCGACAAGGACGCCAAGGAGCAGCAGGAGCTCGTGGAGGACTTTGAACAGTATGCCAAGCAGCGCTCGCTGCCGCACCATCTGCGGCTGCGTGCGATGGACAGCATGGCGTACAAATCCGAATGCTTTTTCGAGCTCACGGTCGGTAGCAATTTTGCTACCCTGCCGAACGCGCTTCAGATCCACTTGTACACGGAGTTGTACGGATCCTATCTTGAAGCTCTGCCTGAGTTCTCCCTGCTGACTCGGGCGCAGCTGGAAGCCATCGCCAATGCGCTCTATTTGGAGATCTATTTGCATGGAGACACCATCTATGAATCCGGACGAATCGGAGCCCGGTTGTTCATCATGAAACAGGGCTGCGCTGAGCTCTACGGACCGCACTCCAAGGCCGTCTATGCCGTCATCAACAGCGGCGATATCTTTGGCGAGTTCGCATTCTTTCTGCCAGGCGCACGACGTGTGGCATCGGCTCGGGCTGTCAAAAGCTGCCAGATCTTGCAGCTGGATCGACGAAAATGGAATGCGCTCTGGCCCCAGCACGTCCGGCTTCAGATTGAAAAGAGCTTGCTGCCGCTCATCAAGCACCGGTACAAGCAGACCACGCGAGCGTACATGAATATCGCCAAGAATGTGTACATCAAGAACGACATCACTGCCGTAGCGCCCAGCCGAGTAGGGACCGTGGTCGTGTCCAACTCTGAACGGTCCTTGAACAGCCGGCGTGCCTCACTGGTGATGGTTGGTCCAGTGAGCACGAATCAATCACGAAAGGCGTCCAAGCATCCGTCATTGGCAAAGCAGTCTTCGGCGTCCGACAGTGTATCGAGCCGTAAATTCTCATTACCAAAGCGCCCAACATTCCGGCGATCCATGTCGCTCACGCCTGTGATGCCTTTCAGTGCGGTCAAAGCAAAGCTGCCACCAAAGAACTGGATCGAAAAGAGGCAAGTATCCTTCCCACCGACTCGACGCCAATCCCTGCAGGACGTCATGGAGTTGGAGAGCTTGTCGGACAGCGCAAAGGAAAGGTCTGTCGCCCCGAGTGAGCCCTTTCGAGGACTTTCGGCACAGTCCGAGTCGCAATGGGGGCGCCATTTCAAGCGGCTCCAAGCGTTGCAGATCTTCCATGCCGATTGGGCCCGCGTTGAGAAGAGCGTCCAAGAGCAGAGCGAAGAAACCAACTCGTATCGGCGATGGTCCGTCTCCGTCTTGCCATCCTACTACGATAACCGGACGTCCGGGAAGCCATCGGCCAGCAAGAATCGTCGCTCTCTCGCGCGACGGAGACACACGATCCAATTGAACCCCAGAGACTTGCAACGCATCATCCTGGAACAGCACAACATCCAGCGACGCATCTCGGACAATATGGCCAAGGTCAACACGGTCGATGTAGCCAAGATCACAAGCGCCATGGTAGCTCCGTCTGGCAGAGGCCGCAGTTCCAGCTTCAATTCCAACGACAGCAGAGGCGTGCGGGCCACAAATTCGAGACGAACGGGCAAGGTGGCCCCGTTCCAAGCACCTGTGTACCACAGCGTGGTCGTGATCCCAGCGCCAGTGTCACCCATGTTTCTGGTGAACTCAGACTTCCGGTATTACTGGGACGCCGTCATGCTCTTTGTCACGCTGTTCTACGTGGTAGTGATGCCATTCCGAGCGTCTTTCCTACTGCACCTCTTTGATGACGAGCGGCAGTACTTGGGCTATGCGCTGGCCTTTGCGGCCGAGTACGTCATGACGGACCTTGTCTGCATCGTGGACTTTGTCTTGAAGCGCAACTACTTTGTGATCCAGAAGGACGGAGAGACAATCGCGGACTCGGCCTCTATCACCAAGCACTACTGGGTCTTCGGATCCTATCTGGTGGACGTGCTGTCGATGTTCCCCACTGAGATCTTGATCTATCTGGCGTACTGCGTGGACCCGCACAGAGTGACCCGCGTCATGGACCCCAATGCGGCGCCCTCGATGCCTGACGGCAGCTCTCACACAGTGTGGCACATCTTGGCGCTCGGCCGCTTGAATCGTTTCCTTCGCGGCATCCATCTCCATGCGCTGCTCAGCAACGTGCGCCGGTTCGTCATGTACGATCTCAAGCTCGAGTGGCTCAAGCCATCGCACTTTGATATCCTGCGTCTCGCGATCGACTTTGCGCTCGGGATCCACTGGATCGCGTGCTTCTTCTACGGCGTGTCGTTCATGACGTACGTGGAGAACGAGCCGTCCTGGCTCACGCATCCGGGCATGTTGCTGTTCCAGGGCGCGTCTTCGTTTGCCGAAGTGGCGGCCATTCCGCGTGGGATTGCGTACGTGCGGTCCCTGCACTTCAGCATCGGCGCCATTACGACCGTGTGCTACGGGGACATCCTGCCCATGAACGCCACCGAGACGCTCGTGACTCTGATCGTGATCGTGCTGTCCGTGGCGCTCTTCAGCATGCTCTCGGGCGGCTTCTTCAAGTTCTTTGAGCACGAGTTCGGCAAGCGCGCCGACTACGAGGAGAAAGTCTCGCAGGTCGGCAGCTACATGGTCTTCCACCAGTTCCCGTCGCGCACGTGGAAGCAGATGCAGGTCTACTTTGCGCTGTCGTGGCAGGAGAGCAAGGGCATGCAGGAAAGCCAGATGCTGCGCGGCGTGACGGTCGGCGTGCGCCAAGACATCGCGCTGCACGTGCACGCCAATCTCATGAAGCACGTCAAGCTGTTCACGTTCTGCGACGAGCGGTTCGCCAAGGTCATCATCGCCGCGCTCACGCACGAGCTGTTCGTGCGCAACGACGTCGTGGTCCAGCGCGGAGACAAAGGCCGCAGCCTGTACATCATCGAAAGCGGACTGGTCTCGGTCAGTGTCATGCGCACGGTCCCGAGCGACCCGGAGCCTTCCGCAGCATCAGTGGCGACGGTGGCCGCCGCGGCAGCCGAGCCATTGCCGCCAGTGGCCCCGATTGTTCCACCCAAGCGGCCGAGCATCGCCAAACGAGCCGTGCGCAAGAAGACGGGAACTGGCAGCATGCTCCCACCGGCCAGCCGCGTGCGTCTCGCGGTCATGGCGGCGTCCACGGTCGCGTATCAGGTCCAGACGACCGAGATCTCGCAGAACAAGCGCAAGGAAGCAGCGACCAAGCAGGTGGAGGAGAAGTACGTCAAGGGCCCGTACGAATACTTCGGCGAGCGGTCGCTGCTGTTCGCGACCCCGCAGCACGCGACCTGCGTGTCGCTGTGCGTCTGCAGCCTGTTCGTGCTCAGCAGCGCAAGGTTCGAGGACATCTTGGAGGAGTTCCCGACCTACCGCCGCCGCACGATGCGGGCCTGGGTCATGAACCTCCAGAAGGACGAAGCCAAGGGGCTCTAACTTATCACCATCACTGTACTCTTTTTCTTTTGGGGATTGCTGTACTAGTGTACCATTCCACTCGGTACATATCGAAATAGAGGTGTGTATTAGTTTTGCAAAGCTCGATTTGTGTTACCAAATACTGGCCCCTACAGTATCTTTCTTAATGTGATTGGTCAAAAGTATGAGTCCACCCTTGCTGGCGCAATGCGCTCTTCCATACACCTGGATGTTCCCAAGACGTCGCCGTTGCGTCAACAGAGCAGCAAGTGTTCGTATTGGTGATTGGTTTGCTGTCGATCAACTGGACGAAGCAGCGCTTTCGCCGCATTTCGTTTTGCGTTTCGACTTGGAATCGGCCTGGATTCCTCAAGAGTATTCAGTCAGTCATCCCATTCCTCCGATGGACATCCGGTCCCTGCCTTTCTCTCCGTCGGTCCATCCACGTTGAAGTGCTCACACGTCGCATACGCACTTGGCTTCACTTTCAGCCAGTCGGGGTTTAACTCGGCGGAATCGCTGACGCCAGCCATTGTCTCAAGCGCCGCCGCGGATGATAGACATTCCATCCATCCATCCACCCAGTGACTCTGTCGTGCTGTGGGGGCGTCCGTTACAAGCATCTTCTGGAAGCCTTCCACGCCAGAGCACATGGCGACGCTTCAGGTCCTGAACTGACGCTAAATGGGTCCCCGATCCGGCGCGTTTGGGTGCGTGACTGGGCACTCGTGCCGGCTCCGGCTCCCGGCCGCTGATGATTCCATGGCACGGACAGCTCCGGTTCCGTTCATTCCCCAATCCTCTTTACTCGTCGTCAGTTGGATTCCAAGATGAAGCTGCTGCTCTCGACTCTTCTCGTCGCTGCCTGTGCATTAGCGCCCGAGGTGAGCGCTGTGTTCAAGGAGAGCCCTGGCACAGTGAGTGCGGCCGGCAGCTCCGACTCTGCTTCGGCCTCTCATTCAGCCTTTGTGTCGACCTCGACCTCCACGCCCACGACCACGTCGTCCACCACGACGACCACAACGGTCAACGCCGCCAACGCCGTCCTGGACAAGCTCACGACCAACAAGTACTCGGGCGAGTACCACATGAAGCCCGTCCGCGTGGTGCACGCGCGCGTGCAGAGCGACACGCCCATGCTCGTGGACGGCCAGTTCGTCTCGAGCTACGGCAACGGCGATCTCGCGGCCGGGTACCTCTCGGCCATGGACAGTGTGAACACGGCCAGCGTCGAGGGTGCACTCATGTACGTCCAGGCCGAAGGCATCAACTACAACTCGCGGTCGGCCGAGAACCGCTGCCAGCGCAAGACTAAGATGGCCAACATCGTGTTCTACGAGATCCTGATCGCGCAGACGAACGAGACAATCGCGCAGTTCCAGAGCAAGTGGGAGGCGCCCGAGTACGGCCCGATGATCCCCATGGACAGCGGCCGCTGCACGCCGCTGCACGACGACGTGCTGCCCGTGGAGTGCTACCAGTTTAACGGCGATAACAAACAGCCGGACGTCGGTCCGTTTGTCGGCGGTGAGTCCAAGGACACGGACGTGCGCGCACCGTACCCGGGCAACTACTGGTTCTCGTTCCCCAACACGTGCCCGACCGAAGCGTGGGCCAACAAGACGTCGGCCTGCCGCAACGAGACCCGCAAGGGCCTGTGCCCCGTCGGCGAGGGCCCGGACGGCGTGGAGTGCACGTTCGCGTATAACATCCTGGGCTGGGTGCCCATCGACGACGTGGTCGGCATCACGTCCATCGTGAACAACGCCACGGGCAAGCCGTTCGCCAACTTCACGCAGTGGTGCAACGCCAGCGACAGCAACATCGAGTTCGAGGGCAGCGACACGACCGGCACGATGACTGACGGCCTGGCGTTCTGGAGCGACCCGACCAACTCCTCGGCCAACGCAGAGCGCGCGCAAAAGGTGCTGGACACGTACGCAGCGCTGCTGGCCAGCCAGTCGTCGTCACAGATCAACGCGACGCTGATCGCCAGCTTCAAGCCGTTGCCGTCGACTGCGGCGCTGGAGGCCGCGAACCCGCCGTGCTACCGCTCCGTGGCCTCGTGCGGCTCTGGCTCTGGCTGCAAGCGCGTTGGCTACTCGCAGCTCTGCACGCCCTGCACAAAGGATGAGAACTGCACGACGACCGACGGCAACTTCGTGTTCCCGAACCTGACCAAGGCGTTCACAACGCTCTCGGACAACGAGACGTCGACGCCCAAGTCCGTTCTTAATGGCGACGGCTCGGGCTCCAACGGCTCCAACGGCACGAGCGCCGGCGACGGCTCAAAATCCTCTGATTCGGTGCGCACGAGCTTCACGATGGCGACTGTCGCAGTGTCGTCGGTATTTGTCGCGTTCCTCGCCCTCCTCTAGATCCCTCTTGCCAATACACACGCGTAGCTGTTCACCCACCAACACGGCGTTGCCCCATGCCATCCGTCGCTCTCCACCCAGCACTGTACTGTACTGTGTGTGAGGCTCCAGGGATAGTGGTCTGCGCTCAGGACTCAGATTCGCCATCTGGTCAACAGTACAGTGGCACACTTCCGTTGTTGACCATGCAGGTTGGTAACACCTGGATGCTGAGTGGTTGAAACTCAGCTGTGTATAGGAACTTGTTGCTGCTGAAGCCACTGCGTTTATAGCTTCTGGTGCAGGATCTTGCCACACTCAAGCAGCACTTATACAGAGCAACCTCAAGGTGGGCCTGTTTTCACATTTTGAAAACTGCTTATGCTCAAAGAGAGCTCTACACTGCAACTGGATTGGTTGAAATGAATGCGCAGCCCTATCCACCCAGTCAACTGTTTTGAGTCATACACCTGTCAGCTGAGCAACCTTTGCATGAGAGACAAACCAGACCGCACCACTTTCATGCCCACCTAACAAACAATCACACACGCCCAAGCACGCCACATAGAGAAGCGGTATAGAGCTACATCGACACCGCCCCCCAGCACCGATATCATAGATAAAAAGAGAGAGGGGAAAGCCCTGCAGCAGTCATACACAGCGTCCGTGCGAGAGGAGCCCAAATGATGGGGACCTCTATCCCATTTTTTGCACTCGCCAGGTGCGCGAGCTATCCTGCGCTCTAGTCTCTGCTGGCTGACGATTACATTTGAAGAATGGGAAAATAACAGCATACCCAGACGCTGTTAACAGGGGCAAGAGTGTGACTCGTGTCCTTCAGCACTCACTTTATTACGGTATTTCCGCCCACAATCCCACAACAATCAGCCACAAGGAAACGAAAAAATCCACAGATCTTCTTTTCAGCCAATCAGATCGCTCAAAACAAGAATGGTTAGGAGCCGAAAACGAATTTCGCCATACATACTTGTTGCCGCGGCTCCCCGAGCCCTGATGGCTGGCCAACACGCCGCCGCTCATGGGATCTGGACTTGGCTCCGCTGCTATCTCGAGCTCAATCCGCATTCTGCGACCTCCCGCGCACTTACTCGCCTTTGTGCCCGGACAACACAGGCTTCCTATCTCCAACTCCATGAAGTTCGCCTACGCTGCTGCCGCTCTGATGGCGCTGGCCTCGCCCCTGGTGGCCGCCAAGACCTCCAGCTCCAGCGGAGCTGGCACCGTCTCGGCTGCTGGCAGCTCGGCTTCGGCCTCGGCCACGACCTCGAGCTCGAGCTCTGGCGCTGTAAACACGGGCTTCATGGCCACGCTTACGACCACGATCAAGAACTCGGACAGCTACCACTTCTCGCCCGTGCACGTCGTGCAGGCGCGTGTGCAGAGCGACCGCCCGGCCTGGAACTCGGACCTAAAGCGCTTCGTGTCCAAGTACTACGACGACTCGACCGAGGCCTATGTGGCGCTCATGGACACGGTCAACATGGCGTCTGTGGAAGGCGCGCTCATGTACGTGCAGGCCGAGGGCATCAACTACAACGAGCGCTCGGACGAAGACCGCTGCACGCGCAAGAACGACATGACCTACGTCGTGTTCTACGAGCTGGCCATCACGCAGACCAACGAGACGGTCGCGCTGTACGGAGACTCGGCTGACCAGAACGAGTACGGCACGTACCTGGCCATGGATTCGGGCCGCTGCACGCCCACGTCGGGTGACGACGTCTTCCCGGAGGCGTGCTACTACTACAACGGCGACGATGGCCAGCCGGACGTCGGCCCGTTCATCGGTGGTGAGACCAAGAACACGGACATCCGCGCGCCGTACCCGGACTGCATCTGGTACTCGTTTCCCAACACGTGCCCGCTGGAGGTCTGGACCAACAAGACCACGACGTGCCGCGACGACACGCGCAAGGGCCTGTGCGACATCGACACCATGCCCGATGGCATTGAGTGCACGTTCGCCTACCGTGTGCTCGGCTACGTGGCCATCGACGATCTGGTCGGCATCACCTCCATGGTCAGCAACGTCACGGGCGAGAACTACGCCAACTTCTCCGAGTTCTGCGAGAACGGCGGCGTGGAGTTCCTCGGTACGACTGCGGGCGTCTGGGAGGAGTCTATTGACTTCTGGCTGGACCCGCAGAACGAGACGGCCAACTCGGAGCGTTCGGAGAAGCTGATCGCGTTCTACAAGAACTTCACCAGCGGCGGATTCACGTCGACCCAGATCTCGTCGGACATTGTGGCCCACTTCATCGACCTGCCCACGGTTGAAGAGCTGGTCGAGGAGAACCCGCCGTGCTACAAGAACGTGGAGAAGTGCAACACGGACGCCGGTTGCATGCGTGAGAAGTACGGCCAACTCTGCACGGTTTGCACGGAAGCCAACTCGAGCTGCATTGCGCCTCCCTCGAGCTGGACGTTCCCGACGTTGACCAAGGCTGTGGGCTCGAACGGTGGCACTGGCACCGCCGGCAGCTCGTCCTCGGACGGTTCGGCCGGCACCTCTGGCTCGACCACCACCACGAGCGCCGCTTCGGCTGCGACGCCCGTGCTCGCGCTGACCTCGTGCCTGGCTCTGATGGTCTCGTTCGTGCTCAACTAGATCTCGGCGCCTACTAGATGAGAACATTCTGTTCCTACACCCGTCACATGCATTCGGCAGCAACGAATAAGATGAAATGGCTTGGGTTCTCGCCTGTGGAACAACCAATTCGTTGTGATGTCTCTGTAAAAATGTTACTACTTGTATTCGCCTTCTTGCAGTCTTTAGCCTCTCCGCATTCTATCGTGTGGACTGCCACTGTTGCGCATGATGTGACGGGGCGCAGTCGTTGCAATGCTGATCATCATGTGTGCGGTGCTGTGGCTAAGTGCTCTATGTTGGAAAGCATCTCATCCACTCGGCATCAGATCGGCTTGGCTATTACTGTAATCACTGGGACGCGTAACACTCCTCAGTGAAGCATGGGCAGTCAGTTGTGAAAGTCAACGACATGATTCAATAATATTAGCACATGCTGCGTTTGTACCAAGCAGTCTATCGTCTGTTACTGCGGCCATGGATCCCTCCAGTTTTGCATCCCTACTCAGTTTAATACCGACGCCCATCACGCCGTGAGGTGTTGGCCAGAATCGCGGTGTTTTGTGTGTACAAGTGCGAGAGCAGCAGCGTTTCAAGCGCCATCAGGCGACCAGAATCCAGATACAAAGTCTTTCCGCGGCGCAGGTACGGGTCTTCTTCGCCGTTCTTGTCCACGTAGACACTGCCCCAGACGCAGCGGCGCTCGTTCCCGAGAAATAGGACGACAGTGCAAGCCCGGAGCAGCAGAAACGCGCCAGAGCCCAGTCCACAGGATTGTGCATGCTGCGAGCATTCCCCGACATTGCCCTGCGCAGACTCGCAGCAGGGCGAGAAGCAGCAAAGCACGACGCCGCAGAACAGGCAGATCGCTGGATGTTGCGGCTGCTGATGACAGGAGCTGCAGAGGCCTGAAGGCTTCTCGTTATACTTCATGAATAGATCCATGTACACGCGAGGCAGTTTGCAAAACAGCCGCGGGCGTTCCTCAGAGATCTGATTCATCGACGACTTAAGCATCGGGAACAGCAGACCACACGGGTCCGCAATGTTAGCGCGCTGTTTGCGACTCACGGCTGCCTTGGATTCCAGCTGCGCGCCCCAGAGTTCGCAGAGCTTGCGCTGACTCGCGGGGAACACTTGGGATTGGAAGAACATACGCAGGGGCGGCAGATGCAGTCGCCGCAAATACTTCTCCAACTCGGCCGTATTAGCTCCAGCTGCTGAGGTGGTAGATGCTGGGTAGAGACCATCGCATACAGCACAAATCTCGTCTCCGTTCACATGCGACGACTGGGAATAGCTATTTGGTAGATAGGTCTCCATCAGAACCAGCATTTTCTTCACGACTGGGAGGCAGAGCGCGCTTAGCTGCTCCTCCATTACTTTTGGGTTCCACACTTTTGGTCGTTTACATTGGGAAGTGCTACCACCAGACAACAGACGAGATCGGATCAGTACCTGCGTAACCCACGCAAACGCATCCTTCAGCGATTCCACGTGGCTAAAGTCACCAAAATTCATGTCGAATCCACTTGAAGAGGCTTCGTTGTCAGTATCGATATCATCGCTCAGCTGAATACAGCAAAGTGACTGCAGCACTAGAGCAGTCACAAGCAGCCGCACCAGGAAAAACGCCTCCGAGACCAGCTGCTCAATAAAGATCTCAGTATTCGCGGCTGGCACGCTGCGCCGCCAGGTCATGCGCATGAGGAAGAACGCAAACAAGTTGGGGTGGCAAATCAGAGGCGACGACAGCAAGTTGCGATTTCCATGTGGTCGCGAGTCGTGCTGTTCACACTCTCCAGCTACACTCTCATCGTCGTCGTCTTCGAACAAGACTTGGTGGCCAAAGAGGATACTATTCAGCTTGCTCAGCACAATGTCAAAGCGTTTGCCATGAGGGACATCCGTAACTGCCCATGCCATCGAACGCAGGGACACTGCGGCCGCAGCAACCACCACATCGGCTAGACGTCTCATGGACTGAAGACGCTGCTTGTCGATTTGATCCACGTTCGTCAACTCCTTTTCGCGCACGACGATGCCAACTTGGACTTCAAGACTGCGCATCAGCAGCTGCCACGAAGGGACCCGCTCAGTGAATGCCGACGCCATCAACTGGATCTGATTGTCAATGACGTTTTCACTCTGAATGAGCCCAGACATGAGCAGGGGCAATTGCTCCGCTGCTCGCACACAGCGAAGTATAATGCTTTGCGAGAAGGCGTCCACCCCGATCTCCAGCCCAAGATCTCGTTCTTTCTTGGTCTGCGAAGAGTTCAAGCGAAGCCGCAGCAGCGACATGCTCTTGGTGCGTCGTCTGGCTTCGGTCACTGCATCCGGAAACGTGATTTGGGCATTGAGCCAGTTGAGAAACACCAGCTCTTGAGCTTCCTCCTTGGACTCTTCCTCGAACTCGTATCCAGATGAAAGGCTTGACCGTTGTGATTGTCGTGTGTACGGCAGACTTGGCAGCAAGCAATTGGACAAACGTCGGCAAATTGGGCACTGGAACTCTAAATCTCGTTCGCACAACAGACGATCGTCGGTGTTAGCGCTATCGCCTGCATGCTGGTTATGTTTCCACAGAGATGCCAGGTATGCATCCAGGCAAGACTGATGCACCGGATGCCCACAGCTCCAAATTATTGAATCGCAAATTTTCACAGTTAATAATTCTTCGCCATCCGATTGTAGTTGAAATGTCGGTAGTTCAGTGCTGAGAAGACTGAAGTCATCCATTTTCTCTGTGATTTTGGTCGGAAGAATCATAGCCACATAACCAAAGGAAGATTCAGACGAGTGATGATCACAGGGTAATCGACATAGGCCACACTCTTGGTCTTCATCTTGCATCTCATCACCAAAGCTGTCGTACCCACTTGATTCATGAGTCAGGTCACTCAGGGTCAATGCATCTCCAAAGCTGGAGCTTGTACTTCGGCGCGGTCTCTTTTTGTGATCGCGCATTTTCTTTTCCCTCTCGCAAGTTTGCGCAATCGCTGATGTCACATGGTCTAAGTACAGATTAATATCCACTTGTCCAGTCGGGAATCCCCATTCGTCTTCTTCCTCCTCTTCCTCTTCATCCAGTTCGTCATTTTCGCCGTCGCCGAGTTCCTCAGTTGTATCAGAATCACCGTGACTCGGTTCGGAAGTGTTCGCGCCAGTCGACGACAAGAATTGCATTTGCTGAGAGCGCATCTTTTCCAATATCATCTGCTGACGGTGACGCATCATTTCTTTTGCCTTGCGGGCTTGTTCATCGCCACTCTCACTCGCAGAATCATGGTCACTAGATACATCTCTTTGTTGCTGATCAGTTTTTTCTTGTTGCCGTTTTTCCGCTATAAGGTTCTGACAGCGCTTTGATTTCTTTTCGGATTCATCTAAAATCATCTGGACAAGACTTTTGATATCAGTTGATACGGATTGCTCGCATGTTAACAGATCTTGAACCAGTGAAAGCAAACATATCCCCTCGTCTCCGGTTTTGGTGCCAATCGAAGTACAGAGCTTGGAAAAGAAACTTGATTCTTTTTCTTCGCTGTAGCAAATCGCGATGTTTTTCACAGTCACGCGATTATCACTTGGTCCTCCCTGCTCATCCTTGAAGATTCGCGACTCCACGCTCTTCTCATTTTCCGAATTAGATTCAAACGCCTGAACGCCCATGTACAAGCATGTCAAAGCAGCTATAATCAAGTTTTCGCTCGAAGCGTTTGGACTTGGAGCTTTATTAGGATGTGTACCCTTGTTCAGTGCATCAATTTTCCAATTGTTAATCACAACAAACAATATGCCAAATAAATAGGTTGAGTTCAACATTTTTCCAGCTAACTGGCTGCGCAGCTGGACAATGTCACTAGAGTCATGGGGGGATGATAGAAGTGCTGTTAACGATGTTGATGCTGCTTGTGAATTTTTCGGAATGTTCTTCCGCACATTTTGTTCGCTTTGCTGCGCTTCAGACGGTGTGAAGCATTCAAAGAATGGTGAAATGCGAGTCCAGAGTTCTGGCTTTAATTTCCAAGTTCCACTCATCTTCAGTCCATATCCTAACAAATTGTTAGCCCCCAGGGCAGGAGCTCCACCACGCGATGCTGACGGATCCTCATAGACGCCGACATTCTCAAGCACATTAGTCAGGATTTCTTCCTCCTCAAGATTATACCACGGATGCTTCGATTGCTGCTTAACTTGCTCCACTAGTTTCATGTCCATCCGCATGATCACTTCGCTTCGCGTGAAGGAGCCAAGACTCAACCAGTGCATCATCTCTCGCTCCAGGAGCCACGTAGAATGAGTCAATGGGCATGATGCGGATATCAGTTTCACCGGCGCAAGCAAGATCTGCAAAAGAAGCCGAAGCATTTCTTCAGCCATATCGACCTCATGGCGAGATTGCCTACTCAACGCTTCATCGGTATTATTTTCAGCAACAAGAGCTTCAGTTTCTTCAGCTCCAGCTTCATCACTATTGGCGACTCGGAACTTTGTAGTAAACACTGATGAAGAATTCAAATCAAACGGATATTGCTCCAACAACATGCGCGTAAAGCTTCCGGTCGGGAGATACAGCGCCCCTAACTGACATAAGAACAAATCTGAATGAAGCCCATAGAATCTCCAATGCTTCGAATAATAATGAATCAGCTGCTGCCACATGACGTTGCCGTTGCGCACCCATAGTCCCGTTTTAACCTCACGCGTAAATAAACACACACGCAGAGGATGTTGCACCAAATTGCACAGGAAAGTTACGTTTGCTAATGATTCGGCACTCATTACCACAGTGGGATCATCACAGGGGGCGTCTTGCACCAAGCCAAGTAATATACACCAATCAGTCAGTGTCTTCGGCTGAACCACAGTGCAGATAGCATGAAGCGTTGCAGCGTACATATGATGAAGCGGCAAATGAAAACTCTTCTTGCTCGCACTAGCCATTGAATCTGACCGTTCGTAGTAGTCCATGAGCTCAGATTTGTCTAGCAGCTCAAACTCCAGTTGAGAAGGAGAGCTTGCATCTTCATCAATGTTGGAACGCCACTCGGGAAAACCATTATGTTGAACCCACAAGTTCAGAGCTTCTTTCACTGGTTGCAAAATTGTGCTTGCCATGACTAATGGATCAAACGTATCCGCTTCAAGCATGTTAAACGGCGCAGGGCGGTTCATGATATCACCTTCGATCCAATCCTTTCGGGAAAAACAACATGGGATACTGCTCAAGAATGCACTGAACAGCATATTCAACTCATAATCGACCACAAATGCAAAAGTCCAATTCTGCGACTCGTATTCCACATGCTGACCAATGTGCCGTTGTTGCAAATCCATTTGCTGCAGAACTTGAAACGTTTCGATCAATTGCCCGTAAACGGATTTCTGTAATAACACATATCGATTGTCTACGTAGGCGAATGAGTTGAGCAATGCCTTTGATGCGACTCGAGGGTGAACCAATAGCGTCCGCAAATCAGAGCACAAGCGCGCATAAATACGCTTCTTGAACACGTTTCGGCCGCAATCAACCACTTTAATGGATTGCACAAACTGCGTACCATGATCATCCGTGTTTTCACTGAGACTACCTTGTCGCCGCCGTCGCTTTTTGCTTGGAATATTTTCTACACGCAGCGTGCTCTTGAAAAGTCCATTCAGCTTGTCCAACAGAAACACAATAAGCCATTCTACACACGACGATGTCTCTGGAGATTCCAATTTCACTTGGGCATATTGACGACCGCGTGGTGCTATCTGCCGCAGTGAGAAGACTTGCTCCAGCTCTTCCAGCTGCGCAGTGCTGTGGAACAACTGGCAAAAAAGCCGATCAATAAAGCGCGAAAGGTTCCGCATACCGTCATCGTTGTTTTCCTCGCTTGCCTTGAGGTAGAGTTCAATGAAGTAAGGATACCAGTCCACAAAGTGGCAAGTGTACTGCTGCTTGAACGAATGCTCAAAGAGCAATTTTAAGTACAGAACTCCCAGCACATCACAGATCTCCACGGGCAGCAGAATTCCAGCTTTCAAAAACACGTCCAGTATCAACAGTCTTGGAGTCTCCACGTGATGGCTCGACATCTGATCTTCATCGTTTTGGTCATTCTGAATATCGGATGTCTTGCGATCTAAGAGGCTACTCGTCGACGCATTGATCTCGTCTGATGGTGCAGCAGCAGGATCGAGCTTAAAATCAGCAGGTAACTGCTCAAAGAAGATCTGCGATAGTATCTCTCGGTACTTGACGCAACTCATTGAGAGCATCTGAAGCCAAGCCAGCGTCTGCTGCAGTCGATCTAGATGCACCTGGATCACAGTCGGGAAGCTGTTGCGCTTGCGACCAGTCTTTGGTAACGTTCGCGTGGGCATTGAACTTCGATCGCCATTTTCGTAGGCACTGCTTGGGCGCAGGCAAAATAAATACACTTCTCGCATCACATTGACACAAAAGGAGACAGCGCGTCGCACGAGCAGCGTGACGATCTCACTCTCAACGCCTCCCATCTGCATCTTGCGCTGCACTTGTGCGTCGTTCTCATTCTGCGCGCGGTGTTTCTTGCAAAATCCTTCCGGTTTCCAGGCCAGTGGGTCACCACAGTCACAGCAGCCACCCGACGAGCATCGATACACCCGGAAATCGTGGCCTTCGTGGTCGTCCGGGTCGAAGCAGGCCAGACACATGCAACTAGAGTCTGACAAGCCACACGTGCGGCAGCGGTAGGCCATGTGGTCTCCGTGCCACACTTCCTCGCACTTGCTGCGCTTGACACTGCCGTAGGTCTCGACCAGACACGCGTGAAACTCCACTGGGAACAGGAAGTTTGTGCTGTCGATCGAGGAGCTACTGCCAGTGCTACTGCTGTTGTTGGCTTCCTCAGTGTCGCCTTCTTCGTAGGTGACGCACTGTACGTGCCCGTTGCGAGCCCAGCTGCACGGCCGTTGGTCGTCACTTGACTGCTGGTCCTTGCCTGTCGATTGCGCAGCGCGTATGGCCTCCAGCTCATCGAACGCCTCGTGAGAACGAGCGTGCGATTCGATGATAACGCGCATGTAAAACTGGAGCACCGAGGCGAAATTGTCGATGAGCGTGGTCGGGATCACGAATAGCGATTGCGCGAGCTTCTTCTGCGAGGCTTCGGGCAGCGCCAGGAACTGTTGGATCAATACTCTTGTATTGGCAGCGGCTGCCCCCGGATCGCTTGCGGCAGCGGACGATGCACGCTTGGTGCTGAAGAGCAGTAGCAGTTGGGACAGCAGACGCGCCTCTTTCTCGCTTGCAGAAACCTGTAGCGTTGCGGGACCTTCGCGCACGGCCACGGAGATCAGTGGAGGAAGCATTTGCACCGAGGATGGGCCGGCTGTGTCGACTGCGCTCTCCATGGCGGCGGCCGAATCGCCCGGCAGCGCGTCCTGCAGCGACGCCTCTCGAGCCATTTTGGACGCGGAGTGGCCGCGCACAAAGGGAAACGAACTTTATAGGAGAGGGTACGGTACCGGTGCAAGCGTAGAAAACCTGCGATTGTTGATAAATCAGGAAAACCCAGAAAATCATGGAGATGGGGGGAGGCAGGGAAGTAATATCGCATTACAGAGGACAAACGGTAGTACTATGCTTGCAATGGAAGGCCTGTCCACAAGCACGATGAATGCAAGCTTGGGTGACAGATCTACTCCATGTGAGTGGGCACGGGCACGTGCTGCTTGAGGTGCTGCACCCGATAATTTAACTTGGCCACCTGCTTCTGGAGCGCATCGCGCTCGGCGCGAGCCTCGTCGCGTTCTTTGCGCAGCTGGTCGACCGAAGAGCCCTCGGCCTTCATGGTGTCTATCACAATGAGAAACGGCGTCAATGACACCGCGTTAGGTACATGTCCAATGCCACATAAGGTAGTCGTGCTAGTAATCACCTCGAATCTGACGCAGCTGAGCCAGCAGCTTCTGCTGGTACTCGCGCAGCTCCACGCCGCCAACGGGGCCGTCCAGCGTCGTGGCCGCCAGCTTCTTCTCAACTTGATCCATTTTGGTGACGATTGTCTGAGGACCAAAACAGACGCAGATTCGTCAGCCAGTCTCGTAGCACACAAGCAGGCTGCTTTGTGAAGAGACTTACGTTGAGCTCTTGGTTCACGTTCTCAAGCGAGACGGGCGTAGCAGTCTGATGGGAACGAATGGCCACAAATGAGTCAGCATTCAGGTGTCATAAGAGCGTACGAGACTCGCCATCATGCATGGGCCACAGCAGCAGGACGCAAACGCGAACGGCGTCATACCTTGGGCGAGGCGGCCATGGGGCGGACGGGCAGACAGATGTGGCTCACAGCGAAGGAAGGTGAAGAGCTAAAATCCTTAAGTTAGGTTGTACCACGCCATTTTATGCAGTCGAATAGTGTGGTTCACATTAATCTTTGTCCAGATTGTGCAACACAACGCGAAGGGGTTAATACAGTGACACAGAGAACAACAACAGACATCATCAACCAGGCTGCAAAAAGTCACCAAGTGAATCACTGATGATCTTTATAAAATCTCAATAATATCGTTGTCCTCCACGTCATCTTCGTCATCACCGTTGCTCTCAATAGCAGGCGCTTGAGGCGGAGTTTCGCTCGCGCTGTTCGTTGTTCCATCCATTTCGTCGTCAGAATCGATAAGATCGATCATATCGTTGCTAACTTCGGCCGGAGCTTCTGCTTGGGTCGCCACTGCCGGGGCTCCGTTAGTACTGGCATTTCCCTTGGCTTGAGCCGCAAATGTCTCCGTGGCAATTTCATTGCGCAGCCATGTGTCAGAACGAAAGTCCACATCCTTCGGAAGCTTAGACAAGTGCAGCCACTTGAGTGTTTCCTCCAGTCCGGTAGCACTGACAATGTCAGTGAGTTGAGAATTTACTTCAATCGCCAAACTTGCACCGCGACCTTCCGCCTGTCGCTTGAGATCCTGGCATCCTTTCATTCCACGACGAAGGATCAGCAAGTGACGATCTTTGAGCTTCATCTTGGCACGAATCTCACGCCGCATTTTCTGCTCTCTTTCAGAAAATTGCGCTTGTCTGGCTGCAGCTTGAGCTTGCTGTGCTTGCTGAGTCGCAAGGCGTTGTCGCTCCAAATTTGCAGTTTGCTGCTGATAAATCGCAACCAAATGAGGCGGGATGCTGCGCCCGGGAAAAGATGGATTCGAGCCGACAGGTAAACTGCCAGTGTCCACGGATGGTTGGAGGACTCCTGGGGGAAACATCCGGCCATATTGAAACCCACCAATTGCACCAGGGATGCCACTTTGAGCAGGTGGCGCAACAGCTCCTTCAGTCAGTGTCGGTCGCTTACACAATGAACAATCGATGAGCTTCGGAACTGGTACGTTTGTGATCGACTCAGGGTAAATTTCATTTACGAAACGGCAGTGCTGGCACTGAGCAGCAAGAACGCCCTCCCGGTTGACTATGTAATTACCAGTTGAACGCATCGAGCGGATCGCCTTCAAATAGTTGTGCGTCTCCATGATTTCCTTTTGCTCGGTAGGAGTGCATTGTTGGTCCAGATCCTCTTCAAACATGGTTTCTTGCTCAAACCAATCAAGAATCCAACCACGGCCACTGTTTGTCGCATCGTCCGAATTGATACTCATCTTGGCCAATACTTTCTCTAGTACAACATCTTCTTTGGGTGGCTCACGAGGAGAACTGCCATCACCTTCACCATTGGCCGTTCGATGCTTCAGCGACTGCTCAAATTCATCGATATTGAAATAGTTCTGCAAATCGGCCGTCTTGAACTTCCGTTCCATAGTCTTTTCATCAACAATGCGCTTCGCGACACCTTCCTTCCGGATCTGAAGGTCGTAGACTTTCTTTTCCATCGTGCACGCCGATACAAAGCGGTATACAAATACAGGCTTGGTTTGTCCGAAACGGTACGATCGACACATGGACTGGGAATCGTTGCACGGATTCCAGCACACATCAAAGATGACAATTCGATTGCCAGCACACAGATTGATGCCTTCACCACCTGCTTTCGTCGAAATCATAATCATGTCAACATCTTCTTCCAAATCATTAAACTGACCGATTTGTCGAAATCGTTCTTGCTGAGGCGTGCTTCCGTCGATGCGCAAATACGTGAGGCGTTTGCTTTGACGCCGACGCAACTTGTTTGCCTGAGCGATCATACGTTCAATTGTATTCAGAGTTGGAATACTCTGTGAAAACAAAATCACACGATCTCCAATCTCTTGACACTCAGCCAAGATCTCCATGAGAACAACCATTTTTCCACTTGACTCCAAGATATTTCTTTCATATGTCTGCATGAAGGATTCTGCAAAGCTCATGCGATGGCGCATATCCTTGGGCTTAGCACGAGGATATGCTGCAGCGTTCAGTGCTTGCAAGATCCCAGTATCGTCGCTGTCATTGAGACCAAACATGTCGTCATCTTCATCTTCGTCCATATTCAGCCGATGGTTTCCTTTCGGCTTTGTCTTTTGTTGTTCTTCCTCCAGCTGTCGAAAACTCTCATGCAGCACATCCGGATGATTTGAAATGGATAGTGAAATGTGGTAACCACCAAGCACATCGACCTTGCCGCCGACTCCCTCCATCAATTCACCTCGCTTGGGGACGCCTTGCTCCAGGAAGGATCGATATAATTGCACTTGCGCGTCACTCAACTGGCAAAAAAGCACCCACTCCTTCTTTGGAGGCAGTTGACGGAAGAGGTATTGCTGGTCACGTCGAAGAACCAGCGGCTTCAACTCACGCGTGAGAACGTACGCACGCTGGCGGGCGAGTCGCAGATCACTCTCACTGCTGTCCATACACTGACCATTTTCAATCGGATCCACGAATCGATTCTTGAATTCATCCAGCGAACCCAAATAGTCCGGACGCGCGAAATTGACCATGGTCCAGTATTCTTCCAAATGATTCTGCAGCGGATAACCAGTCAGGATGATGCGGCGCGCTGTCTTAGCATGCGAAAGCGCCTTCACGAGCTTGGATTTGTGGTCTCGCACGCGATGTCCTTCATCCAGCACCATGAGATCCGGGCCTGGGTCACACAGACATGCATACGCCTGCTTGATTTGGTTCAGATGGCGCGCATTTCTGGCCGAGACCTTTTCGACTCCACTGGACTGCAAGGCCAGGATGCGGTATAACTCGTAGCCCATGATCAGCAGCCCGCCGCGTCGGTACCACTTCTGAACCACTTGCACGCGGTCGATCATTTGCTTTTCACGGCCAGAGTCCAACGTCTGCAGGCCGATCTTGCGCGCGTCGTTCTTGCCGATCCATTTGACCACCTCGGCCTCCCAATTGCGCACACAAATGGTCGGCGCAAGGATCAGCACGTGCTTGTGGCGACGCACGAGGTCCCCGTCCGGGGTCTGCTTCTTCAGCGCCAGGAACGCCTGGACGACAGTGATGACCTGCAGCGTCTTGCCCAGACCCATAAAGTCGGCCAGCACACACCCGAACCCGTTCGGCTCCACAGCCACATGGCTCCACATGAAGCGCGCGCCGATGACCTGGTGCGGCTTGAGCTTGCCTGCGATGGCCGGGTGCGTGAACACGGGCGCGTCTTCCGTACCAGGTTCGCCCGTTGGCGGAGCGCCGTCGGGGCCGAGATTCAAGCAGACACGGAGCTCCGCGGGCTTCTCGGCTTCGTCAGTGTTGTCACCGTCAACCACGACCAGTTGGTCCTCGGATAGCTGCGCGAACGAGTCGAAAATGACGTCAATGCGGCTGGCACGCGCACGTTCGGCGTCGCGGGCCTTGAGCGTCGAGTCTTCCAGTTCCTGGTCGTCCATGATGGTCGCGATCTTGCGGCGGCGGTTACGATTGCGCTGGCCGCGTGGGGTCAGCGGGTCATCCTTGGAGCTGGCGCGCTTCTTGCGCTTCTTGCCACCTGCCACACTCGGTTGTCGCACGGGCTCGCCATCGCCGTCCACCTCTTGCATGTCTCCTCCTTCTCCCTCTTTTTGGAAGAATTCCCTGATCTGCAGAGTGCGGCGTGTGGACCTCCGCGGTCGCGAAGCAGTCGCCGTCTCTGCTTCGGACCCGTCACCGGCATCATCATCGTCTTCCTCTTCGTCCGAGAGCTCGTCTTCCTCGTCGTCGTCCTCTTCGTCTTCCTCCTCATTGTCGTCATCCACGACGAGGCCGTCGTCCCGCACGCTCGCCGACCACTCGGCCTCGGATTCAGCCGCCGTGCTGCGGTCGCTGGTGTCTGCGTCCTCCGCCATGACTCAGGTCCAAAGAGAGAGCGCCGAGTGTTCTCTGGCTGCTGCCTGCTGCCGGATGCGCATGGCGAGCGCGCGCGCGCCAAAAAGAAAGACGATGTGGACCACACCACGCCCCTGAACCCAGACCAGAGCCAAGAGCTGGCTGAGGCCAGCCAATCAGGGCGGACCAATTCGCTGGCGTACCGTTGGTAGCCCCAGTTAGAGACCGGATCTCGGCATAATTAGGCTGGTAGTAGGTCTATTTTGGCGGAATTAGGTCGATACAACTAGTACATTCGAACTGTAACCTGCTACATGTCAATGTGGTTAGGTGCCGAGATTCAGTCTAATGAAGAGCTGACCAGTGCTCGATGCCATCCACACGGCGGAACTCTTGACAGCGCGGTGCTCTCGAGGTTCAACACGGATTCAAAGGAGCCATCGCCCACGGTCGCAGGCAGCTCCGTCAGTGGATGGTTGCTTAGATCCAGAACGTAGTAGTAGCACCACTCCATGGTGTCAGACCCTGGATCCGGTTGCCTGCATATCCGAGGGGATGTTAAACAGGGTCTCGGGCAGCTCTGTCAGCTGCGAATACTCGATGGACAACAGTGAGAGCGTGTGTCACCGCTCGTCCAGATCCAGCGGCAGCTGCGTGAGGCTCGTGTGCGATGTATCAATGTCCGAGAGCAGCGGTGTATGCGGTTGCAAGACACTGAGCGGGAACACGGTCATGTTGGCCCGTGTTATCAAGACCGCGATCACCGAGATGGCGCTTTCCATTAGCCAGGCCTGGATCTCTGAGGGCTCGTCGAGCACAGGGCAGTGAAAGTTGAGGTACGACAGCGAACCCGGATCCAGTGGCTGCAGCTCACTGCCGTCCGACCGATATCAGTTGTATTAATATAACTTGATGTTGGCGTCAATCAGCGCTATAGGAAGATGCCCACTGCCACGAGAATACCGTGTCGAGCAGCCAAAGCTCACAACCGGAGAACGGCCACTTAGTGACTGGCAGTAGGGACTACCAGAGCAGTAAGGTACAGCTACATTCGTCTCGACCCAAGGCGGGATGACCGCAGCACAGGATAATTGGCGCCAATGTCCAGAACCAGGTCCAGCACTAGGCAGGACAGACCCTCGAGCGCAGGCCTTCCATGCAGCCAGCGCTTCAAGATGGGTGTGGACCAGCAGTTCAGGACCAACAGCCCCATCATGACGTTGTTGATCCATCGCCGAGGCACGAAATTGCTGCATCGATTGGCTTGGTAGGTCCGTGGAATGACCTCAATGACCTCTCGCACTGTAAACACGTCGGGGAAGTACTTGCTACGAACGCCGAAGAGCCCGTCGTGGCCGAAGACCATCCAGAACCCGCGCAAGGCCATCTTGATTAAGCACAAGAGGTAGCTGCATGGACTGCATCGAGCGGCTCCCAGTGACCGCTGTGCTCGCAACTGGAATGACATCACGATGGATGCTGTCCTGCGCTTGTGGCGTCTCTTGAACACGAGCTTCCGCTCTCACAGCGAGCTCCAGAGGATCCAGAGGGCTGCTAGCAAGTGCAGTGCGCCAATGACGGCGAACACGAGCCCATAGATGTTGAAATACACCACCCACGAGCTTGGCCCAGTAGATCATGTTGGGTTCTGGAAGAACCAGTAGATGCGAGAAAACAGGATCAGGAAGACCGCACAGAGCGCATGCGTGGCCACGACCGCGGCCCAGAGGCAAATGAACCAGCCCGACGGCAGCGCCACCTGCGGCAGCATTAGCGGCGCTGGTTGTTTGCGTGCAACAGCAGCAGGAGGAGGACGAGGCAGGTGCCCCATCGCGTGATCCCTTTTGTAATCGCTTGATTGGATTTCCACCACCGAAACAACCATCCGGAAGAGCAATTCCTGTTGACAGATTGAACCCATTTGGGAGGTAGGTACAGTACTGTAAGCAACCGCATTAGAGAGCTCTCTGCGCATCTGAATGTTGCTCGAAGCTTCCGGCGATTGGGCTCATCCTGAATAGAAGCCCCCCTCCATGGGTTTCTTTCCAGATCCAATCCGATTGCGTCTCTTGAGAGCGAAGAGCTCATTAGCGTACGAGAGACCCAGCGAGCGCCATGTATGTCACGAGGCGGCTGCTGCGCTCCACGCTGCCGACAGCGGAGCCCTCCACGGCCGCTGCCTCCTCGTCCGCGGTAGAGGAGCCCAAACCAGAGACGCGCGCCTCGCGCCACAGCAGCAGCAAGGCCAAGTCCCCCACGACCAAGAAGAAGGCGTCGACCCCGTGCTCCTCCCAGAGCAGCAAGACGCCTGCGGAGACACCCGAGACGGCCGTGGAAGATCGCGCGGCTCTACATGGTCACGGGCTGCTGGTGGACGCGCTCTCGGCCGACAAGTGGTGCGAGGCGCGCGTGCTGGACCTGGACCCGGTCAAGAAGGCGGCGTTCATCCACTACATGGGCTGGAATTCACGATACGACGCGTGGGTGGAGGTCGCGCAACTGACTCCGCACAGACGTCACACCAAGGGCACGGTCAAGAAGGGCGCCAGCTGGACGGGCAAGCGGTCGCTCTTCTATGGCGCCAAGCTCAGTACCGGCAGTTCGGAGATCAAGGCCGAAGCGAAGCAGCAGCCAGCAGAGCAAGGCGACGTCAGGACCACAAAGGCCGAACAAAAAGCGACGCCTAAATCAGTACAGCCTGCCAAAATTAAACGTCCTGCTTCTGCTCGGAAGGCATCGCCGGTGACAGATCGGAAGAAAGCGGCGCCTGTGGCTCGGAAGAAGTACAACCGCGTGTCCAGCAGCAGCAGCAGTGAGGAGGAGAGAGATGAAGAAGACACGCCTAGAGCCAAAGCCCGTGAAGGATCAGACTCCCGTGAGAGGAAGAAGCCGAGTCGAGTGCTGGAGAGAGCCATCCAGCGAGGCGTGCAAGTGGTCGTGGAGACGCTGGGCGAAGATCGCGAGCGGAAACTGCGCGGGCGAACGTCTGGGAATGTGGACTTGGAGCTGGACGTGGACATCCGAGGCCGCTTCTCCACGTCGCCGATGTCTTCCGTAGAGCCCAATGACCGTGAAGATGACGACGATGAAGGTGATGAAAACGACGACGAAGGCAATGCCCGTTCCCAGTCCAAGACGCGCAGCCGGACGCCCACGAGGTCCAAGAAGCGAGCGGCGGCAAGAGATTCGCGATCGAAGACTCGAAATGCACGGCAACGAACTGATTCCAATTCCGAAGAGGACTATATCCCACCAAGCAATGCTGCAGCGCATGCGTCGCCACGACCGCCTATGGATCCGGTGGACGCCGGGACGTTTGCGACCAAGGAGAAGCTGGCCGCCATCTTCCGCCTGCGTTTGCATCGCAAACAGCAATTGATGGGGGAATTGAGTGACCCGAACTTGCTTAGTATGCAAGAAGAGCTGCGACGAGCGGCGGCAGCGCCTTCAGCAACGGCGGGACAGCAGCCGGCTTACTCTCCGAGAACCATGGCCGCGAACCAAGCGTATCTACAGCACCTAGAGCGCCAGCAGTATTGCTACCAGCAAGCCATGCTCGCAGCCGGCCTGCCCACGCTGGCTGGCATGGACAACAACCCCACACTCTACGGCGGAGTCATGGATCCACGGATCATCCAGGCCCGAATGGACGATCTGGAGCACCAGCGGATGCTGCAGCAGCAGCAGATCCAGGACTATTACGCGCGAGTGCTTGCAGTGCGCGAGCGGAATATGAGCGCACTCGCATCCACAACGGACTTCTTGCAACACGCGGAAGACACTTGGCAGAAGCAGCTCACGACTCAGGAAGGGGGCGGGGGCGGCGCTGATACGACCGGTGATAACCAGCAGCAGCAGCAGGAGTCGTCTGCTGCTTCGCAAGCTCAATCGAGCGAGCCTGAACCAGAGAAAGCTGCTGGTGATGCAGCGAATTGCCCTGCAGCAGCAGCGTCAAAAGAGCAGCAGCTGCGCCACCCGACAGACGCAGGTATCATATTCAGTGAATCCCGGCCACCGCAACACAAGGTTCTTTACGAGTGCGCGCTCTGAAACGAAGTGTCCTGACTGGTTTGTATCTGTGCGTGTGGATTGGGAAGACTCTTAATGAATACACTTTGTCATTACATGAGCAAATACCGGGTCGCTATGGGCACAATCAGACTTGAAAGGATCGAGCAGCAGCCTCTCAGCAGTTGTCCGTTGGCGCTTGAGGTCGCGACCGTGGCCGTTTGGCTGCTGGTATTGGCAGTCGATGAGGACGCGCTCTCGGCCTTGACCAGTGCGCGGGTCTTGACGGTCAGCACGACGTCCACTTCGGAACTGGCATCGGCTGCTGGTCGCGCGTTCGTGAGCTGCACCTGGAGATCCGGTAGCCCCGCGACTGCGGCGTCCAGCTGCTCCGGTAGCAGCGCTTCGTCGCGTAGAATGCATTGGTCCAGGATCCGGTCGGCCAGCCGCGGCAGGTTGTTCCATCCGCTCGAAAAACCGTCCGGCACGCAGCAGTCCGGCAGCTTCTCCATGGCCACGATCAGCGCCTGGACGCAGTCCTGCGACGCGCAAATGCGCTCAGATTGGTCATGGTCCAGGTATCTGGCGTCGATGAAGGCGCCATTGCCCAAGCCGAGATCGCTCTCGCACGAAGAGAACAGCGGCTCGTGCGCAGCCACGACCGTCGCGGCCTGGCTCAGCATGTCACTCGAGCAGCCCAGCGCCAGAGCTTGAGCCGCCGCCATAAGCAGCAGCACCAGCAGCATTATCGACCACGCTAGTGGAGCGAGCATGGCAGTATGGCCGTTCCAAGCGCATGGCCTGAGCCACTGGCTTCCATTCGAAGCATTGAGAGAGAGAGAGCCCACTGCCGATCTTCCAGATCAGATTCATGACGTGCGGTAGTCAGAGCTAGGGTCGGTTGTAATCAGATGCCGAGTCGTGGCCAGCATGAGACTGTGAGGCCCTGGGCTCTCTTGGTAGTAATAATAATTAATTAAACACGCGTCTCGGGCCTTGCTCTTCTAGCTGTCGGCCTTGGTCATGGCGCGCAGGGCCATCTTGGGCCAGTCGATGCGGTTCAGCGCCATGGCCATGAGCGCCACCTTGACGATCTCGCCGCAGACGCTGCCCCACCAGAGCCCCTGCAGCCCGTTCTGCAGCACCACGCCCAGCAGATACGACATGGGCAGCATCACGACCCAGGACCCGCAGATCGTGACGGCCACCAGCATGGTCGCGAGCGACATGGCCTCCACGATGGCCTCCAGCAGCACGTGCTGACCCGAGGCGAACACCGCGAGGCAGAAGATCGGGATCGACCCCGCCACGAGGTCCGCAATCTCGGCGTCTGGCGTGTAGAACGAGATGATGGTGCTCTGGAACGCGTATAGCGAGAAGATCATGCCCAGACCGAGCACGCCGCCCATGACAAAGCCCACGTGCATGGTGCGCTTGGCGGCCCCGGGCTCGTTGGCGCCCAGGAAGTTGGCCGCGCGCACCTGCGTGGGCAGGCCAAAGCCGAAGACCACGCCGTAGATCATGCCCCAGAGGTTGAACAGCACGCTGTTGGCCGCGAGATCGGTCGGACCCAGCGTGGCGGCCAGAGACGAGAGCACGTTGTAGACCCACTCGTCCAGCGCAGTGTTGATCATCATGCCCATGGACATGGTGAAGAAGGTGTACATGCGCTCCAGCTTGAGACACTCCTGGAGCTTGAAACCGGGCCACGTCTGCTTGTGCAGCCCCTTGTACTTGAACGCGTAGGCCCAGAGCGCCAGCGGCTGAAAGAGCGAGGCCACGCACTGTGCGATGGGCGAGCCGATGAAGTGCAGCGCCGGGATCGGACCCAGGCCGTAGACCAGCACGTAGTTGCTGACGAGACACACGCCGACGCTGACCACGCTCACGATCGTGACGGGCGTGAGGATCTGCTGGGCCTGGAGGTACTGCTGCATGGCGCAGTAGACCGCCTGCGGGATCACGGTCGGGATCAGCCAGCGCGCGAAGAGCCCCGCGAGATCCAGCACCTCAATGTCGTCGGTCACGAACGCCAACACGTGGTCCACGAAGAAGAACGAGAGCATGACAGGCACGGAGAAGACTAGCATGACCAGCAGGCCCAGCTGCAGCCAGATGCCCACGAGGTCGTAGTTCTTGGCGCCGTACGCGTTGCCACAGAGCGTGCACAGCGTGATAGCGAAGCCGTAGTTGAGCATCTGCACGCCGTTGATCCAAATGCCGGCCAACGCCGCGGCCGCCATCTCGTTCGAGCCAAGATGGCCCAGGAAGGCCATGCTGATGGTGGACTGCGAGACCTGGCACAGCGTGGCCAGCGAGACCTTCCAGCCCATGGACCAGATCGCGCGTGCTTCCTCGGCGTACGACGGCATGGCTGGCGCTGGGTCTTGTATGGATATAGCCACGGCCATGACGACGCTGCTGCTGGCAATGCCGTGGGCTCTTGGGCTCTGGACAGATCGTGGACACAGGAGCTGTCGGGAAAGACCGGTCTCAGACGACAGTCTTGCTTCGTCTGAGTCGGCTATTGCGCGTAGAAACAGCCACAGTGCTCTATAAATCCTCAAGGAGTGTACCTTTCAGACACTAAAAGTAGAAAAACGTACAATTTCCTATTCAACATAACTATCAGCCAATCACAGCTCATTCAATATACATAGTTTACTATACATTTGTATGTAGAGCTATACAGATCGCAATTGTATATTGTGGCGATTAACTATACACAACAGCCAGATGAGTGCGTTATCCGTCTGGCATAGAGCAGACGAAAATGCTGGTGGGTGCCTGATATCTCCCAATCCGTCGTCCGCCTGGGGTGGATTCTTGTCGTTCACTCTCTCTATTGTAATCTCGCCCCTTTGGTTCTGTCTCCTGCTGCGCTGCTGTATCATGCCGTTGAGGCGCATGGACCAAGCTCATGGCGTCCGTGGCGCAAACAGAGAGAGACCCACGGGAATGGGAAATGTGCGTCGTCGCATCGTTGCATAGGCTCGTTGAAGCTCCGGTTGGAGAGTGCTACGGGCGTCAGGAGCGGCAGAGCGACAGCTGCAGACGAGTGCCAGTGCGATCTCAAGACACCCGTGAGACTGTGAGATTCAAGCTTTCACCGCCATCATGGAGGATCGGGCGCCTTATAGCCGATGGGCCATCGGCGATACATGTGTCGTCTCTACTGCGGCCGCTGCGTAATGGTTACTATGAGCTGAACCGCGTTCAGTCGATGAACGACAGCGTTCATACACCGTGGCCACAGTACGGGACGACCAAGGTTTCAAACGACGATTCGCCTTGCGCTTGTGCGCATACGTGAACAACAGCGCAAGTCGGCAGCCTTTCAGCCCCACGTTTCTGGTGCGCGTGCGTGGGGTTGTTGTGGAATGGCATGCGGAGCCCACCCTCGCTAAGTATCGCGCCCAACTGAACAGGACAACTGGCCTCACTCACCTAGTTGACAGAACTGCCGCTACACTGGACTGCACTGGGATCCACAGAGAGACCATTTTCTAAACTGGAATGTCGTTCATTTCGATTTAATAGCAATTTCCACCGATCACTTCCAACTAAAACTCACTTGAAAAATTCACTCACGCACGCGCATCTCACAGGTTGAAATGGCGCTCGTCTGCCCACAATCCGGGCGATTGGCTTGTTCTGACCTGCCAGAGCCTCTGCTTCAGGCCCACGGCCTGCTCTAACGGCGTACCCCGCAGACCGAACTGCGCGATCCGGTTGAGAAGGATCTCGGGCATCGCAGGCAGCGAGCGCGCCAGGATATCCACCACGCCTTGCTCGTTCCAGTGCCGCTGCTGTCGAGGCACCACGCTTGACGACAGCACGGCGTCGTCGTTCTTGCTCGGGTCCATGAAATAGACCGTCATCAATGTCACAGATCCATGTCGCGTCTTGTCTTGAAGTTCAAGATGGTCCACTTGGGCCCAGTACCAGGACGGGAACGCGATGCTGCGGCCTTCGTGCAGACTCATGCGGCCGTAGTACTGGCAGCTTCCTTCGCCCAACTGCCCCGTGCTGCCGTACGTCAGCACATCGGCATCATAGCCATGGAGCGGCGCTTGGGTCAGCGTGCCCCTCACACGGAAGGAGATTGTAGCCGGCTGGATCAGATTCTCGACCGAGACCACGTACACACCGACCGCCACTGCGTGGCGGAGCTCTTCACAGCTATCGGGGCTGGCAAAGTCAAACTTGTTGGGCTCGTACGCGTCCTGCACGCCGGCCGGCAGTTCGATTGTCGAGACGCGCACAGTGGCGTGCAGTCGCGAGCCACGTAAGGACGTCGGGCTCTTGAAGGCGCCCCAGCCAGAGAACGGGCCGGATCTGTCGTCCGGCAGCGGAGGGCGAACAGGGAAGCCGTACTCCATCCAGAAGTCCTGCCACTGGGGCTCCACGAGCTCTGGGTCCGTGGGCATGCCTGCGATATATCAGACAGGCGGTCAATACTGTTACCCCTCTTGAAGATCCGAATTGTAGCCAAGTTGAACATGTCTCCTCACCTGGGAACTGAGTCGGGACCGGCGGTGGATAGAGCCACGCAGGATCGTCCGGCGGCGGAATCGCCATCGGAGGAGTCGCTGGGCACGCGACCACCCGCTCAAAGCACGGCAGCATGCGCGTGAGGACACCGGCCAGCAGCGTCTTGAACTCGGCGTTCAGGGCCGGCGGGGTGTTGTTCACGTACGACTGCACGTACACGCTTCCATCAAGCGTGACATCTACGGTCGATGCCACGGATTGCACGCTACTGCTATTGCTGGTGGTGGGATAACAATAGAGCGACGGGTCGATCGTATCAGCGAAAATAGCGTCGCCTCGGATGTACAGCTCCGGGGGATGCAGCGGCTGGATCTGCTGCTTCCACTGCTGCAGCAACTGGGCGCTCAGTGCGACCAGCTGATTGTGCATGGCTTCAGGCAGGCCGCCGGTCGATTCCACCATGAAGCTGTGCATCACAGGCCCAGGCTTGAGCTCCATCGTGGAGCCGTCGCTCTGGACAATGGCTTCAATCTTGGTCTCGGCCAGATCCCAGAGCTGCTGGTTCACAAAGCTCTGCATCTTGGTGGCTTCGTCATGCACAGCGAGCACCAGCGTCACCAGATCTGGCAGCACATAGTCTCGGGTCTCGAACGGCAGCACGTGCGTGTGGATGGCTTCCAGCGCCTGATTGCTCACGCTGCTGGCGCCGTTGAGCACGGCCGAGATGCCGTAGACAAGGCTCATGACGTCGTCCAGCTCTTGCTCGCGATCGCGCAATTGCTCGATCAGCGCCACGACTTCTTGCTTCGAAGCCTGGGCCGGCATGGTCGGCGCTAGATTCTGCACAACCACATAGCTAAGCAGTTCAAAGAACGGATTGGAGGTCGTGATGGGTGGGTACCGGATCCGCGTCTTGGTGCGGCGGCCTGCCACTGGGTCGCCCATGTCGTCGTCGTCTTCCTCATCGTCTTCGTACGGGATCACGAGCCCCAGGTCGCTGTAGAAGAACTGCCACAGCTCGTCGCTCTGCGGCCGGAGCTGTAGGATGGAGCTGAACGCCAGACGCACGTACTCGTGGTGCATCCCTTGGAGGCAGTTGGCTCTGGCCAACGGCTGCTGCCTCCATGCCTGGGGCCAGTCGTGTACGTCTAGCACCGTGCCCACGGCCGTGAGCAGGTCCAATTCGCTCCAGGAGCGCAGAGGAACCGCCGCCACTGCCATGGGTTGGGAAGTTAAAAGAAGCGAGAAACGCCCAGCTCTCCCTGAATGGGTTCAGAGTACAGTATCAGTCTCTGCTGGGGCTCACGCTGTCTCGGGTGGACAGTTAGTGGACGTCTCTGCAGTTGCCACTGGACGGGATTCTGCAGGTGCGACCGTCTGAGCCACACGAGTGAGGGGGAAGATCACTGGCCTCACGCAGATCCGTGGCTGCATGCAGAGGAAGAAAGGCACTTATGGGTCCACACGGCGCGGAAGGGCTACGTTTACTCGGGCCGCGCCGTAATTGGACGCTTCCAACTGCCGTGTGCAGAGTGAGGAGAGATGCGCCCCCCGAAGCTCTTAGCTGCTCCTCTGCTGCGCTCGCATTGGGCAGCGCGACGCACCAATCACAGGACCAGTATCAGATGACACGCATGGAGTGGACGAACCAGCGGATCAGCCTGGAGGAAGGTCAGGAGCACGGTGTTTGACCAATCAGGAGGCGAGAATCGGAGAACTTGTCATGTAAATTGGGTTGGGAGAGAGCTGATTGGCCCGTTTTCAATGTCACCTCAGTTTGTGTGATTTTCGATATTCACTTGATATTTCTATGGGTGAGGGAGTCAAAATTGACCACAACAGTACAGTAGGACAAATACAGAGATCTGGAAAGACCTCCTGCTCTGCTCTCCACTCGTTTCTTGCTTGTTTGTCAGAAATCGATAATTGCGAGCGGTACTTTTTGCATAAAAAAGCTGATGATCAGTTTCCTCTAGAATATTATAGCCTCGCAAGTTGAAACCCAAACGCATGGATAAAACAATTCAGATTGATCTGGTTACTCTGTGGGGGTACTCTTTCGTATGGTTTCTAAAACCAGGAACTAAAAAGCAAACCTGTTTTTAAGCGCTTTGTACTATTCAATTAGGGTATTAAAGTTTGTGAATCCACACTGCTGATCAGATTAAACCAATACAATCACTATTTCTGCTGCTGCTTGCCTCCCCGATTGGGGCAATCAATGCAATCGCATTACTTTATCGTCATATCCATCCATCGAACTCGTTTGTTTTCTTAGTGGCAACAAGAATCTTCTGTTGGGCTGTCTCATGTGGAATTCGCATCTGTTGCCCTCTCGTGGAAGTTCAATCGATATATTCAATATAGCAGTTTGTATGCTCCATCCTTTCCTCAAATCAAAAAGCAGTGTGGCCCTTCTTTTGCTGGCAGGATGTTGCGCTTTTGTCGATACTTTTCCTTGGCTGGCTTGAAATAAAAGCGAAGAACAGAGAGAAGGATAGGTTCTGGTGTTGCATTCCTGTGATTGGCCTTGTCAGCGTACGAATTGCCAGCAAAGACCAATCCACGGCTCTGATTGGGCCACCCATTCCGCTGTCGATCCACTGCGTGGCTCGCGCGCGCCCACGCAGAGAGGGGCGGCCAAGGGCGGCGCCGGGCATGAGGTTTCACTCCCACGCGCGACAGACAGAGGCGGACCCGGAGGCCGCCAGCCGCGAGAACGTCAGAACAAAACGTCCACCAAGTGACCACAAGCAAACATGCACATCCGCGATCATCCCCCAGCCTCATTTGCGAAAATGGCCGCCAAGGCCCAGCTCGCGTTCATCTTGAACCCGCCCAGCACGTCTGCGGCCGCCGATTCGTCCACGGTGTCCTACGGTGCTCGAGCGCAGCCACTCATCCGCCCCATGCCCACGCTGCCCAGCCTCTCGGCGGCTTGCTGGCGCGACATTGAGCGCATGAATGGCGCCTCGGCGCCCGTGCTCGTCTCCCCCGGGCCGACTCCCTCCTATGGAAGCGCCTCACCGCCTCCCCAGCAGCTTCGCACGCCTCCCATTGTGCCTCGAATGGAGAATGCGATGCACGGATCTTTCCAGTTCTGCGAACCGGAACACATCGAACGCGTGAACGCACAGAATTCGCTGTTCGCCACCGCCATGATGGACCTCGTAAGCCGTCCGTCGTTCCCGACTGCGTCGACATCTGATGAGAGCGAGCTGTCCGATGACGATGTGGCCACCGCTGCGCCTGGTTTGATTAAGAAGAAGAAGAGCTCGAAGAAGAAGACTCGTCTCTGCAAGGAACCTGGCTGTCACAGCCTCGCGGTCTCGCGCCGTAGCTGCGTTCGCCACGGCGGCGGCTCGCGCTGCACGTTTGAAGGCTGCACCAACGGCGCCAAGCTGCGCAACCGCTGCTTCCAACACGGCGGATCGACGATCTGCCTTGCGGAAGACTGCAACAGCAAGGCCAAGCGCTACGGCTACTGCTGGTCGCACGGCGGCGGCCGTATCTGCAGCACCGAGGGATGCGTCAAGGTCGCGGCCCAGGGAGGCTCCTGCTGGGCACACGGGGGAGGCAACCGCTGCCGGTTAGAAGGCTGCAGTAAGCGCTCCTACCTCAAGCACGGGTACTACTGCAAGCAGCACGCAAGTCACAATGTCTGAGTCCCTTTGTCTGGCTCAAGACAACTTATTTAAACCGTCCATGTCCGGACCACACTGGCAAAGTGTACGCGTACAATTATTTTTGTACGGTCTTGATGTGGTCATGCTGTGGTTTATTGACCAGAGAGTGTTTTCATCTCATCCCTGAGTACTAGGCTTGTTGTAGCAATTCCCCATAATTTAGAAACGGAGATCCTTTCAATTCCTTTGCATATTTTTCTCTTGTGATCCTTTCATAAGTGGCATCGCGAATGGGCGATGGAATATCTCTTGGGATCAGAGAGAGAGAGAATTGCAATTGTTGACGAAGCATTGGAAAGGATGGTCGATGCGGAAATCTTTGCACAAAAAAACCCCGCAGTTTCAACACAGGTCAGCCTTCGCCATCCTAACTGAGAAGTAAATTGTTGGGTGTCCTGCTTAAAGTTTAAACTTGACAGAAGCTCCAAGCTCACCCAATATTTGGATCCTGGAGCGAGGGATAATCTTATCAATAAGGAGGTGTATCGTAAAACAGAACGTTCTCTGTCGTTTGCTTAGACGCAACGGGAAACGAACGAAGGGCCCTGTGGCAGCTGATGACACAATCTTGTGCTTTTCTCTTCCAATCACGCTCCAACCAGCCACCTAGCCATTTCTGTGCGCTGCGATTGGCCACGAAACCTTCTGACGAGGCTGCATCCACAACGGAGCGGATCTTAGACTCTTCAGAGCGACCAATAAACCGGTGCCAGCCAATCAGCTTGACTGAGTCTGCTGTGACTCGAATGGATGACAGGCCCACGGCGACATATCGGCCTACTGTTCGTTGCGAAGTTGCTCCCTATAAAAGAATTCTGTGAAATCGATCGGTTCCACGAGGCTGCAATCCTCCTCCTCCTCAAGTGAACGAGCACATCCAATGCGCCTGATAAAAAAAAATGAAACGCAAGCCCACGAGAAACGCTATAGCCGGAAGATCACGGCCGATGTGCACCAATTTGGTCCGAAAACTGCGCGAACCATCCATGCTACAGCAAATACATTATACAGAAATCAACCCAGCAAAAATTCAACACGCTTGCTTATCATGAGGACGATTATTGATAAATACTACAATAGCAGCAGCACTGGAACGCGCAGGGTTTGCAGGTTGTATATTTGAAAAACAGAAATTCATGTTCACGAAGGAGCGATGGGATCCACTCGCCTCTTGTCTCAGTTGGATTGGACCATGCAAAGTGTTGTACATTACTGCGTGTGCTTATCCGTCGAGCGTGGACGTGGTGCCGTAGCTGGACGAGTTAGATCGTATCAGCGGCTTCTTGCCGCCTTCTTCCAGCTCAGAGAATGCGTTGGGCTCCTTGTTGGTGCGGTGGTGCGGGTGCAAGTGTCTGGGTGTCGTGAGCGTTGTGATCACGGGGCTCAGGCCGCTCATCGTGGGCGTGGAGGCCGACATCATGGACGTGAGCAGTGCCACGTCCTCCTCAAGCTCAATCTCGTCTAGCAGCTCACCTTCCGACTGCTTGACCGCGCGGCGCGCCATCTCGGACCAGTCCAAGCGATACAAAGCAATGCCCATGAGCGTGAACTTGACGCTCTCGCCCATGACGCTGCCCCACCAGAGTCCATTCAGCCCTTCGTGCAGCGTGATACCCAGCAGATACGACATGGGCAGCATCACGACCCACGAGCCGCACACCGTAATGGTCACGAGCGTCTTGGCCAGCGACATGGCCTCGACCACGGCCGCCATGATGATGTGCAGCCCCGAGATGAAGACTGCGAGACAGAAGATGGGCAGCGTGGCGCTGATCTCGGCGCTGATGACTTCGTCCGGCGTGAAGAACGCGATGATCGGCGTGCGGAACAGGTTCACACCAAAGGCCGAGACGGCGGCTGTGATGCCGCCCAGCACGAAGCCCACTTTTAGTGTCTGCTTGGCGGCCTCGGGCTGGTTAGCACCCAGAAAGTTGGCCGCGCGCACTTGCGTGGGTAGGCCAAAGCCCCAGTACATGCCGAAGATGAGACCCCAGAGGTTGAACATGACGCTGTTGGCTGCCAGATCCGTGGCGCCCAGCGCAGCCGCCAGTGAGGAGATGACGTTGTAGACCCACTCGTCGAGCGCCAGGTTAATGGTCATGCCCAGCGAGAGCGTGAGGAAGTTGTACACGCGATCCCACTGCATGCATTCCTTGACTTGGAAGCCGAACCACGTCTTCTTGTGATAGCCCTTGTACGTGAACGCGTAGGCCCAGAGCGCCAATGGCTGGAAGATGGACGCCACACATTGCGCGATGGGTGAGCCGATGAAATGCAGCGCTGGGATGGGCCCCCAGCCGTAAATGAACGCGTAGTTGCTGGCGATGCACACGCCGACGCTGAGGATGCTGATGATGGTGGCCGGGGTCACGATTTCCTGGGCCTGCAGGTATTGCCGCAACGCGCAGTAGATGGCCTGGGGCAGCACCGTGGGCACGCAGTAGCGCGCGTACGTGTCGGCCAGACGCAGCACCTCCACGTTGTCCGTGACGAAGCCCAGGATGTGGTCCACGTAGAAGAACGAGATCATAACGGGCACCGAGAGGATCGTGAGGAAGAGCAACCCCAGGTTGAGCCAGATGCCTACAAGCTCGTAGTTCTTGGCGCCGTACGCGTTGCCGCAGAGCGTGCAGAGCGAGACCGCGAAGCCGAAGATCAGCATCTGGATGCCGTTGGTCCAGATGCCAGCCAGCGCAGCGGCCGCCAGCTCGTTCGAGCCGAGATGACCCAGGAAGGCCGTGCTGATGGTGGAGAGCGAGATGCGGCAGAACGTGGCCAGCGAGACCTTCCAGCCCATGGACCAGATGGCCTGCGCCTCCTCCGTGTACGTGGGCATGGCCGGCTTGCGGCGGGGCTTCTTGACCTGCAGCAGGCCCACGGAGGCCGAGGCTTCCGGTGCGGCGGCGGTCGTCTCCATGGTGGATGGAGGGGCGGATGCGGAACAGCTAGTGCCACAGACAAGCGTACGCGTACGCTGTCGAGCGGACGAAGAATGGGGAGGCGCTGTTTTCGCAGAAAGATTGCATTCACTGGTCAATAGAAATTACCAATCTAGTCACCCCAAGATTCGCAAGCAATGATGGGTGAAGCCAGCGATCAGGTTCACCAAGGGACGTGATTGGCTTAAATGGCACCGCAAATCTATCAAGTGGGCCTGGTTCCACGAGCCGACGTCGTGTGCGTCATGCCTGGCTTGTATTCGGTGTGCTGAGTTATAGATGTTGGAGGTGGTAATCGAGGCGAGAAAGTGAGAATGCTGCAATGAGAGAAGGAAACGATAGGCATGCGAATGCGCCTGCCCAATGCTTTTCACTCATTCAAATAATAAGTTTATGATATAGGTTGTGCGTTTCTTCGATCGAAACGCCAAAAAATACTACGCGGATGGGAATCTATGGCAACCAAATCTGTCCGGACAGATTGTCGAGTGCACTCAGCTGGAGTTGGCCTCCATGTGCTGCTTGCAGAAATAATTATGTTTTTGGTACGACCGTCGGTTGCAGCCTTCCACTTTGCAGCGGTTGCCTCCGCCATGAGCCCAGCAGAAGCCCCCTGGAGCCGCGACCTTGTTGCACCCTGGCGAATCGCAAATGTGGCCACCACCGTGAGACCAGCAGTAGCCGTATCGCTTCGCCTTGCTCGTACAGCCATCGATCTTGCACAGCTTGCATCCGCCGTGGTGAAAGCATCGGTTGTACAGCCGAGCGCCATGCGTACAATTCGGGAACGTACATCGTGATCCGCCCTACATCATTCAAGAGTCGACATCAGTAAGCATGCGCACACATGGTCACAAAGCTATCACAGCACAACGAAACTTACCCCATGGCGAACGCAGCGACCCCGCGATACGGCAGCGCGCGGGCAATCGATGTGCGCACAAATCGAGGACTTGCGCACCCTCATCTTGCCATTGTGATTGCCAATGGACAGCAATTGATGCACGCGCTTCTCTAGAATCGTTTCAGCTGAAAGCAGGCTGCGACCCTGGATGTGCAGAAGCGGCGCGCAATTCTCATCGCCTTCGGTGTCGTCGTCCAGATCTTCGCTAGCGTTCGTACCAGCGTCATCGTCCATGTCGTAGTCGCTGCTCTGGCTGTTGTCATCGCTGTGCTCCTTGCGGCTGGGTGACAGCGTAGGAGACGACGTGCGCGAGGTCGCAGCCAGGGCCTCTGACAGCGGGTTCAGAATGAACGCCAAGTTGGCCTTCTCGGAATCCATCTTGCTGTTGTGCGGACAGATCCAAACAATGCGACGCGCGTACAATAAATACTGTATGGACAACACTGCTGGTTGATCTTGCTTCTTGGTCTGGGCTCTGTGGCTCTTTTTTCTCAATGAACGTCCGAGCGCGTGGACTACACTGCGTTGTCACCAGTGAAAGAAAGCAACTTCAGCTTTGTGTTGAGTAAAACGGGGAATGAGAGCTCTGCAGCCTCGGAGGCGCAAGAGAGAGTGCACGTCGAGCGCCTCCCCTCCCAGTGGGAGCAAAAACCAGGTCGCCATGATCGCGGGTGTCATGGGGCGCTCGTTTTTGCTCCAGCGAGGGATCACATTGGATCGAACGCCTCTGATTGGCTGCACTGGGGCGTGACGCCCCGACACGCGCTTTCCAACTTAAACCACCTGCTATACAAAAAATCTGGCCAGTCGCTCGTCACTGGCAGCAGACACCGGACTGCCTGCCAGCAGGTCCTGTTAAATCAAGTTCTTCGCGATTTGATGAGAAGCAGGGCATAGGTAACGATGATTGACCATGCGAAATAATGGGCCGAGACTGTGTTGTTTCCCAATGTTTGTCTGGCATTCTGCATCAAATCAATCGAGCTGATGCTACGTACACAGCAGCACCTGATCTGGGAACAAATTAGTGCGAAAATGTAATCCAGTCACAATATGATCATAGTGGCGCTCTCATTCATTCGTACGGTATAAAAGATCTTCGGGCACCAAGCAAACGACCATCCTCTATGATTTGATTACCTAAAGGGCAAAGGATGCACCCGTTGACTCGGAATATTCGTACGCAGGCAGGTAAGGTGCATGGTACACAGCAGATAGACATTCGCAAGCTGCCACGCCAGCGCTTCCATAATGTTTATTCTGTCCGTCAAAAGCAATTGAATTTAATTAGATATTGCTCAACCAAAAGTTTGCGTTCCCACGCGAAGATTCTTTCGCATTCAGGTATGCTTCAGGCGACTTCGCAGCTTTGAGATCTTCAATCTAACCGCAAAAAATCAGTGGACGGGAGTTTGGGTTCGAATCGTACTGTACAACTCCAGGCACCACAAAGCATCAAGCCCAATGACCGGTCTCTATTTTGTCTCCGTTCTGTTTACTTACGCGAAAGTCGATCGTGACGCAGGGCGACGCTTGTGATCATTGCTTGCTTTGTGTGTCCAGACAAAACCGATAAAACAATAAATTATATTTCCGGATAAAACAAAAAAAGCGATGCGCGCACAAACAATTTATACAAACTCATTGACTGTGTGTGCAAATCTTCCTTCGAGTGCGTTGATTAAGTTTTTTATTCAGTACACCGTATCCCATGGTCCACTTATGAAAGTTTGGAGATTTCCATCTCTCGAAAACGGTAAATCACCAAACTTGCACAAGTGGCGGTGCAGAGTGACACAACCTGGAGAGATCGACCGTTCTCTGCACGGCCTGATTCCTCGAGAAACGCAAGGTGGGGGAACTGAAGTTGCACCTGCCATTTGGAATGGAACAACATACAAACTGGAGCAGTCTGGTGCGCGCACATGGCTGCACTTCAGTCCAAGGTTCAGATTCCAGCCGTACAATCCGAAGCACCGACACTGGCCCGTCATCCCAACGAATCACCAATAAGATCTTGGCCGACCATCTGCGACAACGCCCGGAAGAACTTGGCGGGCGCCTGGAACAAGAAAAGATTCCTTGAACGCATCCAAGGTCCATTGCGAGAGCGAGGAAAGATCGCGCCCGCCCTCCGCCGTAGATGGGGCGTCGTCAGAGCCATCGTGGCCAATCGCAGCGGTCGCTCACGTGTGACCCAGTGGCTAATCGGGATCTGGTTGGGGAAGAGACGAACCAGAATTACTCTCCTGCCGAGTCAATCGTTTGATTGCTTCCTTTGCAGCAGCACTGAGCAAACGCTTCTTTACAATAGGCACCGTGGACCTGTGCTGCGGGGGGGTCCCATGGAACGCCATCAAGGGCAGCGAGCGACTGGTTCTGCTCGTGTTTAGCACTTGCGTCCTCACTCACCAAACAATCACGCTCATCATCAACATTCAGGGGCCACTATTCGATTGGTTCTGGCGTTCGAGTTTCTTGCCAATCAAATCACGCGACCATCACACCAGAAAGTGTACTTTTCCAACTACTTTTTGTCCAATCGATGGGCTTTTTCGTACTGCAGCTGAGGTTTTTTTCCGCCTCTTTTTGGTCGTTTTTGAGCAATTCGGGGAGAAAATGGTGTCTCGCAGCAACAAGCGGCAGCGCCGGGCCGGGTCGGAGCAGGAGTCGCCACCGCGGGAGGAAACGCAGACAGATCAGCAGCATGTAGAGCAGCCGCCACAGCAAGAAGAGGCGGAGTCTGCGGCCCCGCCCACGACGCAGCCGCTGCTTCCGAATCTGCCGCCCGATCCGTCGACGCTCGTAGCGCTGGATCTGCTGGTCCCCGTGCCGCCCGTGGACCAGCGCGAGTTCCTGGACTGGGGGGCCCTGCAGGCTTACGTAGGCGCGTATGCGCAGCGCACGCACCAGGTACGATACAGCCCGTGATGTTAGCTCTAGTTAGTTAGTGCGCTCTCTAATGCATCAGATGGATGGATGCACGCACGTAGCTCTACACGGTGCAGTCGGTTGTGTCGGTGGAGATGCGCAATGCGCAGGCGCAGACAGCCGGAGACAGCGTGATGGTGCCCAATACTCTCGTGAACTTCTCGCTTTCGTTCGGCTGTGTGCATGGCTGGGGCCCGCATCACGCCATGGCCAACCAGCAGACGGCGCCTGCGTGGAGCAACACCAATTGTCCGGCCCAGGTGCGATATATTAGGTAGTACTGAAGCGATCTATGCTGCTCTGACCTTCTATTGATGTCTCTATAGATCAAAGCCAGCGTCACGAAAAGCTGGAACGGCGCTTGGGTCGTGGTCATCGCGCAGCAGTTCGCCTTCCACAACCACTACGTCAATACTGTGTTCCTCCAGCCCCAGCCTCCCGCAGGTAGTAGTACCCTCGGTGGTATGCCCGACACCGGGCAGCCGATGCCAGTCATCCCCCTGGGCATGGAAGCATCCGCGGCTGCCTCAAACAACGCTGCTCAAAGCGTGAGTCAGAGCCCAGAAGACCCCACGGACATCGTTCGTCTCAATCGCGTCATCTCCGTGCCCGTGATGCAAGAGCTCAGCTTTGAGGACTGGGATGCGTTCAGCTCGTATCTGGCGTCCTATAGTCACCGCACGTTTCAGGTGCGTACAGCCTGCCGATAGTCGCTTCCTGCTGAGGTTTGCTCACATGTTGCTGTTGCTGTAGAATTACTCGGTGGCCATCATCATTTCGGCCAAAACGCGCAACCGGAACATCCGCAAGGCCCAGAGCACGTCGCACGATCTGCTGGTGCCGGATCAGTTCCGTTATTACTCCCGAACCTTCCGATGCATTCATGCCGAGCCGCATCAGAGAGGCAACATTGGTCGACGCAAGCGCGCTCGGATCACCAACTGCCCTGCGCAGGTGAGTACCACAGCATTATTTCCTGGCCATCATGAATAGACCCAAGCTGATCGTTTGATCGTGCTCTGCAGATCAAGGCGTGCCTCAAGAGAGACGACGAGACAGGCGAGTGGCGTGTGGCTATTGCACAGCAGGTGCCAGTCCACAATCATCACGTCAATGCGCTTGTGTACGCCCGATTCGCTCGCAGCAACCGATGGGTGACAGATGAGACCTTCTTGGATGCGTCGGGTTCGCTCTTGCTCAACGATATTGAACCGGCCTACGAGCTGCAGCGTCAGACGGCGGCTTTAGGACAGCGGGCCATTGCAAATCCAAACAGTAGCCTTGCGCAAGTTCACGCCAACGCAGAGATTGCTGCTGCTTCGTCCACGGTCGCGAATGAAGCGACGTCGGACATAGTTCAATTGGATCGACTTGTACCAGTGCCCGTGATGCAACAGCGAACCTTTTCGGGCTGGGACGCATTTAATTCGTATGTGGCGCTCTATGGTCGTCGCACATTCCAGGTGCGAGTTACGATGCAATAGTTTCCTGCTTAGGAGTCAGCAGGTTTGCTGACGTGTTGTATTTCAGCGGTATCTGGTGGCTATCGCTGTGTCAACGACAGTGCGCAATCGGGGCGACCGAGAAAAGCGCGCGGACCAACTCATTCCTGACTCTTACAAGTTTTACTCGAAAACGGTTCGGTGCGTCCACGCAGCACCGCGATTTAAAGCGGATACTCGAGTGCAGCGAAGTACCAACTGCCCGGCGCAGGTATGTGATTTGAGATGTAATTGCCTTGCGAGGTTGAGTGCTAATGCTTTGGGATCGTTGTAGATCAAAGCGAACGTGGAGAGAGACCCCGAAAGCGGCGAGTGGCACGTGACTGTTGTGAAACAGGTCGCGTTCCACAATCACGATGTCAGTGCGTCGCTGTACAAGCGATTCGCACGAAAGTCCAAGTGGCTGGTCGATGAGACTCAGGTCGAAGGGGCTGAAACGCTCCCAACAGCTGAGAATGTTGATGAGGAGGACGAGGATGACACGAATATGCCCGTTGTGCAGCTTGAAGAGCTTGTTCGAGCGCCTTCAATGGAGCACCAGTCGTTTGCTGATTGGGATGAGTTCAACGCGTTCATTGCATCCTACAGTCGTCAGTCATTCCAGGTTTGTTCTGATTCGATGAAGCTGGTGCTTTGATGCACTTATCTGACAGTTGTGTGGTGTTCCTTAGCGATATTTGATGACTGTGGTTCTGTCTGTCAAAGCGCGCAATACGTTTCTTCTCAAGTCTCCTGCTACAACCCCAGAACAGTTAATTCCCGAGCGGTTCGCGACTTTCTCGAGATGGATTCGATGTATCCACTCCGAACCGCGTCAGAAGAAAAGCATCGGTCGTAAGAGACGCGCTCGCTGCACGAATTGTCCTGCGGAGGTATGAACTGATGATGTGTTTTAGATGCGGGATCAAGTTGTGATTTTTACCCATTTGCTGCTCTTGTAGATTAAAGCGTCTGTGAAGAAAGACGACAACACAGGCGAATGGCGCGTTATCATTTCACGGCAAATCCCATTCCACAACCATGAGCTCAGCGCCTCGCTTTACAAGCGATTTGCGCGGAAAAACGAGCGCGACTCGGCTGATACGTTGCTGGAAGCAGCGGAGGCTCTGCATCATATTGACGCAGATAGACCACGACACGATGATCAGGGGTCCAGTCATTCACTCGCACAAAGCGTGGTTTGGGAATCTAGAGCTGCGCTTTCAGACCAGCATCTCATTCAGACGACGACGGATGAGAGCCGTGGGTTGGAGGTGCCCACGTTCTTCGACAATGATCAAGTTGATTCTGGCGATGATGCTACGGAAGTTGTTCAGCTTGATCGTCTAATTTCGGTTCCGTCGATGCAGCAACGCGTGTTTTCGGATTGGGATGCACTGAAGACCTATATGGCTGCGTATTGCGAATCCACTTGCCAGGTTTGCGTCCTTGTGCTTCTGATTGATATATTCTCGTGCGCCTAATTAATCTTGTAATGATGAATAGCTCTTTTCGATTATCTCGGCTGTGCGAGTGAGCGCACGTAACGAGCAGCTTCTCAAGGCCAAAAAACCAAAGACCAACCGGCTGGTTCCTGAGGAATTCGGGTTCTTCAAAAAGTTCTACCGCTGCATTCACGGCGGAACGCCGCCAGCAAATGCTACCAACATGGAGCCAAATGCGAATCGTCAACGATCTCGCAAGATCCAATGTCCTGCACAGGTACTTCTTCAACCACAAGCCCGTGTAGGTTGATGCGCCTAGCCTGAAATTCTCTATTCTGTAGATCAGCGTTCTCGTGAAGCGCGAAGGAGAGTTTGGCGACTGGCAAGTGATTGTGATGCAGCAGCAAGCCTTGCATAACCATCGCCTGAGCAAGTCGCTCTACAGACGCTATGCCACCGAAAAGCATAGTGTGACGAACCCAGCGGTTCTCTCCGGCGTCATGAGTCTTCACCATCGGGGCGCCCAGAGCAAGCAGATCGCCGAGTACATTCGCAAGCACTCGGGCTTTGAGCCGTCGACAAAGTACGTGAACAACCTGGTTGCGAAAATGCTCGAGTCTCAAGGACCAGCAGCGACCGGTCAAAGCACTATGGACCGAGAGCAGTACGACCAGCAACGGTACTCGAGCCATAACGAGCATGCTGACAGCAACGAGTACAGTAACTACAACCGCTACCAGTTCCATCCGTCTGAGGCACGTAGTTATGCTCCACGCGGAGGCAACCAACAACAGCGCTCGGAGCGTCCGCAAGTCGATCCGGAATTCCTCAACAGTATCAAGAACTTGGTCCACGGCGGAGCGAATCGCCAGGAGCTGCTGGATTTTATCCACGCGCAGGAGTTCATGTGAACATAGCAGATGCCGATTAAAGCCAAGCCCTCACGATGCTTCTCCACTGATCACTATCACTTCCAAAAGACGCCTCTGAGTCGCTTTGCCTTTGGAGAATGGGTACAGGATCGAGTCGGTATTTGATTGGCTGAAAAGAGTCGTCGTCACTCAGATGCATTTCTGTAGCACACACACGACCAAGTGAGCGGTATCAGTCCGAAGTCTGAAGTGGGCAGCCATGGCGGAGCAGACGAACGAGCCACTGGATCTGCAGGCCAATGTGCGCAGCCTGTGCAGCGACATGCGCGACTTCTGGCAGCCGCTGAGCGCCATCCCGACCGTGGATGCGGCCGCGCTGTCGCCGCTCGAGTTCTACCGCCGGTTCGTGAGCAAGAGCGTGCCCGTGGTGCTGACCAACGCCATGGAGTCACCCGAGTGGGCGCACGTGCGCTCGCGCTGGGCCGACGAGGAGTACCTGATCGAGATGGCCGGCGATTCGCCCGTAACCGTGGACGTCACGCCGTTCGGACTGGGCGACGTGGTGCTGGGCCTGGACGAGCAGAAGGAGATCTTCATCATGCCCGAGGAGCGCGACATGCCCATGAGCCAGTTCCTGCGCATCCTGGAGGACCGAGAGGGCTTCGATGGCGTGCCGTACCTCTCGCATCAGGTATGAAGTGGCATTGATGATTGATTCGATGGGAATGATGAGCTCATGCTGCTGGTGCTGCGCAGAACGACAGTTTGCGCGACCAGTTCCCTGCGCTGTTTGATGAAGTCCCGCCCAGCATCGGCTTGGCCGTCGAGGCTTTTGGCAACGATCCGGACGCAGTGAATATCTGGATTGGAGACGAGCGCGCCGTGTCGTCCATGCACAAAGACCACTACGAGGCAAGCTGAGTGGACAGCATCGACTGCTGCGTTCTCTGGTCCTTCTGACTCGGTGTTGTTTGTACTGCTATTAGAACATGTACTGCGTGGTCAAGGGAAAGAAGCACTTCACGCTGCTGCCACCAGCAGCCATCGCTGGGCTGTATGAGCAGGAATACCCGTCGGCTCGGTATCGCCACTCGTCCTCGCTGACTTCAGAGACCGATCTGCCCGTGGACGAGGAGCTGACCAAGCTTTTCCACACCAAGCACCCGGAGCACGCGGATTGGAGCATTGTGGCGTCTCCGCAGACGGGCGATACGCCATGGATCCCGGTGGACCCTCTGCGCATGGACATGAAGAAATTCCCCATGGCCGCCCAGCTGCAGCCCATCGAGTGCGTGGTGCACGCCGGCCAGATCCTGTACCTGCCGGCCATGTGGTACCACCGCGCGACCCAGCTCTGCCCTACGATCTCGGTCAACTACTGGCACGATATGGAGTTCGACTGCCGCTATGTGTACTACAACTTTGTCCACGACGTGGCCGCCAAAGTTGTCCGGTCAGAAAGCGCACGAGAGCTCTAGCGACTGGAAACGCTGATTGGAAATTGGGATCAATTAGAGAGAAGAAACCCTTGTGCTCGTAGATGAATGGGTGAATGCCAGCTCTGAGCTTACTCAAATGGGCTGGCTGCTTAACAACTGATAATGCGCCCCACATAACGTTGATACTTGCCCGCTCGCATGGTCCAAATCCGATGATGCATCATACTCGACACACACGTGTCGCGCCTTTGATTGCCGTTGGACGGGAGGGAAACGCTGGCAAGCTCATTCGCACGCCGGTACCCAAAGGACCGTCCGTCAGAGAGCGTGTTGGACACACTTGAGCCATGAACTCAAAAAGTATCCGGACATGTCGACACGGTTCGTCTCAGACCATGCTCTCTTTCTCTATTTTTTGCTACCTCTCATTTTCGATATCTGATCTTCTCAGGGATACACTGTGAAAACGTATACCAATATGCATCGGGAGGATGATGGAATGGATGCTTATAGCGCGGTGCCACTGTACGCCCCTCGGAAGTGGGACGGCACACGTGACTTGCAATCGCCCCATCCATGGGGCACGGAGCCTCAATCTGAAGCTACGCGTGAAGAGCCCAAGCTTCTGCGGGAAGCACTAGGGAACATTATAATAAGCACAATCGATCCAGTTCTGATTCCCTCAGAGCGTTTGTGGGGACCGTCCATCAAACGGTGCGGCCGCAGTTGCACTTTACGCCAACTGGGACCTCCAACCACAGAACAGACCCCTTCACGCTCCTGGCTCTCTCTGTCAACTAATGGGTTGGTTGCCTGGTTTATTCAATCCATCAAAAGGACAGGCTCACTTATACTTATACGACGCCGTAGCGAATACGCGTACACATTCCTTATTATTTATCTGTCCGCGAACATGCCGCCGTTCAAACTGCCCAAGCATGCCTTCCCGCCGCTCAATTTGTCCGCGGACGAGCAGCAGCACATGACGCAGTACGCCAGCTGGGTGGTCGAGGAGACCATGGCGGTGAACCGCACGTTCCGCGCTGGCGCGCGCCAGGTGGACTCCAAGCACTGGCGGCTCGTACGCTCCAAGGAAGGCATCCGCGTGTTCAAGGAGCGCGGGCCGCGGGCTAACGCCAAGCAGCGGCGTAGTCTGGCCGAAGAGATCGCCTCATCCTCGTCCTCCAGTACCAGCGGCTGCGGAGACGAACCCATTGATCAGTCGGCCGCGTCTTCAGCTGAGAGCAGCGCCTCGGCGCCTGTGACCACGTACGTCGAGTCGCTGCGGAGACCAGGCATCCCCATGATGGTCGCTTCGGGCATGGTCGACGGTACTCTAGACGACTGCATGCTCGGCTGCTTCGCCGACTCGGACGCCTCCTGGCTCTGGCGTAGCGCTCACTTAAATGACAAGCTGGAAGACGCCAAAATTCTGACCAAGATCCACGGCCCGAGCGCAGAGGATCCGTACCGATTCCTGGGCGTCAAGTGGTTCACGCGCGAGCACTCGGCCGTGGTAAGCAAAGTCGCACACCGTCGCGATTTCCTCATGCTGGAGGCCACAGGCATCACGGCCGATCCGGTTACGGGCGAGCGCGTCGGCTATTTCCTCATGCACTCCATCAAAATCCCGCGCATCCCCAAGCTCTCCGATATGGGCATCATCCGCGGCAACATCTCGATCTGCTTTCTGGTCCGCCAAGTGGGCGACTCCACCATTGAGCTCTACTGCCGTGGGTTCATTGACGCCGCTGGTGCCATGCCCGAGCGCGTTTCGGCCCACTTCTGTGCGGACTCGCTGATCGCAGCGGCCAATGTGATTGAATGCGCCTCGATCAAGAAGCTCACGTACCTGCTCAAGACCCGCAAGCTCGCGGATCCAGACCCTCGCTCGAAGGCAGACCTGAAAAACTGCGAGTCCTGCGACCGCAAGCTCAAGAACAGGCTCGGCATGCAGTCCATGCTCTCGTGTCAGGTCTGTCGCCGTGCGATCTGCAAGCCCTGCAGTCTCGTGAAGACGCTAACCGTGGACGTGTCCAACAATGTGGCCACGCAAATGCCCGTGTGGTTCTGCCTCAAGTGCGTGCTGGAGGCCAAGCAGCTTCCAGCCCTGGAGATCGCGCGCGCGACCCAAACACCGACACCTGCGACGCCGCATGATCAGATCGTGGAAGAGCGACAGAACCGATCCAGAGCTACAACAACGGCACCTTTGGTGAATCTGTACGAAGCCCCAGATCCGGTGGCACAGGCTGTCAAGGACGGACTCACGTTGGAAGAACAGCTCGAGCTTTACGACTTCACTCGGGGAATCCCGAAAGCCCCCGTGCACGAGCCAGTCGTTGAGGTATCGAGAGCAAACCCTCGTCATCCACGGAACCGAGCCCAGCAGTCATCAGCTCACGATATTCCAGTGAAGAAGCCTCACCATAGGAACTCGCCAATTGAATCGGCACCTGCAAAGCACGCCAACCGGCGATCACCGGACCGGACTGCCAACCCCATTGGATATGTGTACCCTCGCCTCCATTCAAGATTTGAGGAGGACATTGAAGAGTACAGACTCTAAGCCAGAGAAACGGCCCAGTGTCGTCAGAAGGAGAGAATTCTGACGGAGAGAGAGATTCCAAAACGTAACTTAAGCAGTTTTTTCGATCGAAGAGAAGACCATTTCATAAAGCAACATTTCCCCACAAACGTCTTTACTGATGTTTAACAAAGTTCCAAGCAAGGGCTGTACTTTGTAACCCTGCCTCAGTCAAGGGCAGAGCTAATGAGCAAAAAAAGACACCAACATGTTTGGGCTGAACATAAGCAAGCAATAATTTATTTATTCATTCATGGATAGCGAATCTCACCGATTGAGTCGGGCGTGGGCAAGACGTACGTCTCTCGTTGGCCTGGCGTGTTGTTGGCTCGGTGGGGACTGCTCTGCTGGTGTCTGGAGGAGAGTTTGCGCAGGAACCCCCGTCGCGGTGGGCGAGCTTCTTCGCTGCCGACTAGCGATTCGCTGGTGCTGTCACTGAGCCGCACCTGCCAGACTTCCTGGCGGGGCGCCACGGAGTCCTTCTCCAGCATCGAGCGGGCAATGTGCCATGACGGGAGCTCCTTGGCGTCCAGTATGCAGCCCAGACAGAATCGCGCAGAGACTTGCTCCATCGCACTGTGCGGTTCTTTCTGGATTGTGATCTTCTTGACGACGCTGCACTTCAAGCACACGGTCAGCCGGCAGATTTCGCACACTCCGCGGGCACCTATGAGCATGCTCAGGCGTGAGCGGAAGGACCTACAGGACCCACATCGGGCCGGATCGACGGTCTCGGCAGATCGTCGACCTGCTCGGTCGTAGAACTCACGGTTCTGCACCAGCCACATGAGCTTCTTGACATGTGCGCAGTCCACGATGTTCGTGACGGCGATGAGCGAGTCGGCCACGATGCGCGAAGACACGCTCTCGACCATCTCGCCGCCCGGATCGGAGAATCCACGCACGTAGATGGAGATCCGAGCCTCGGGCAGTTGACGCACCAAGAAGCAGAACGAGAGCTTAGCGCGGATCACGCCGCGCTTGGCGATCTCCTCCGTGCCTGGCAGGTCCACTGAGTGCATCATGAAGTAGCCCACGAGCGCTCCCTTCGAGTCCGTGGTCATGCCTGTGGCCTCGAGGATCAGGAAGTCGCGCTTCTTGATGAACGTCTGCAGCGCCGCAGGGTGCTCCTTCATGAACCACTTGACGCCCAGCGACCGGAACGGGTCTTCGGCTGTGGGGCCGTGGATCTGCGTGAGCATGCGCGCGTCCTCGAACTTCTCGTTCACGTACGAGCTGCGCCAGCGCCAGGCGGCGTCTGTGTCGGCGAAGCTGCCGAACATGGCGTCCTCGAGCTTGCCGTCCACTGTGCCGTAGGCCATGACCAGCGGTACATGCGCCTGCTTGTTCTGCATGACGTAGCTTCTCGGGTCCGTGAGCGCGGCCGTGGTGGACGGCAGCGACGCCCGCGAGTCGCTCTCGACGGTCTCGAGCTCGGGCGTCGTGGCCTCGTGAGAGAACAGCATGGGCGGGCGAATCGAGTTACGTCGGCGCGCCATGCTGCTGCTGGATCTGTCTAGTCGCTGTTTGTACACTTCGATGCCTTCTTTTGTCCGGACATTTTTCCAGGCGCCGCGCGTGAAGTTCTCGCCGTTGACCAGGAACGCTTCGTTGCTGCGGATGGCGTCGCCGATGACCCACGCAGCCTCGCCTGCCAGCGTCTCCTGCTCCGCGGGCGACAGATCCAGCGGCGCGAGCGACGAATCGGAGACCTTGTGCCTCGCCATGGAGAGGTGGGCGGCGTGATGGGGAATGAGGGAGAGCGTGTTGCCCTTCGCCATGGGCACCGTACAGTATGTACCTTCGCACAGTGGGACGGTTGCGCCCATGGAAGCCACCGCAGCCCCGACTAACACACACGCTCGGACAGGCGGCCGTCTGTACTAAAGAAAGTGTACGCGAAAGTCTGAGCGGACCACGCGGACATCGTACAAACAAGCCCTTTATCAATCCAGTTTAACACTGTGCGTGCGTGTTGAATCTGATGCGCTTTGCCAGCAAGGGAAAATACAAGCTGCACTTGGCTTCCCAGCCATGACATTGCGTGTTGCGTACGCTTGGCGATGCTGATTGACGGGTTGAAGAAGAGGGTTGGGGATTTTATGCCGCCCACATGTCGAGCATCTTCCCATGGCGTAATGCGTGCAACAAAGTGGCTGTGTTTGAGTCCACAGGGCAATTGGATCCAAGAGATTGCTGCCCGCTCCAGATATACCACTGTACGTGGCGCCAGCCTGGTTTCTACCTGCACACCGATATCAGTGGACGCGGGTTCATGCGAATCTCTAAGAAGTCAGCAAGGATCAGGAATGAGCTGATATCAATGACATCAAGAAAGTGACTCAGATGACGCACCTCACCACCACCAGACATGCAGGCAGGAGGGCATTCTGCGAAGGCAACGTTCACTGTACAGATCCAAGGCCTTGATTAGATCCAATAGTAGCCCCTGTCCTTTGCTTCAACAAGGCGACACTTCAACATTCGACCCACACACACCGCAAGCTTGTGAGGACACAGGGGACCAATCTCACAGTTCGTCTGGACAAGTTTACTTAAATCTCAGCTTTATACATCCAAAATATACCGCTGACTCAATAAAAACTACACTTCCTAAGAACTCTGATATTAACCCAGCATCGGTGTTTCATCGCGAGCGGCGCGCGTGGTTCGTCGCCGATTCTTTCGACGGACCTCGTCGATTGCGACGATGGATGCTGGATACTCCTTGGCCTTCATCAGACAGGTCAGACAGAACGTAAACGGCTTGCGCGCAATGCGGTCGCTCGTATCCACGATCGGCTTCTTCTCCACACTGCACTTTGTACACACCATCTGCGTCAACCACAAGCCACACAAGTGAGTTAACTGGGGCCGACGAGAGAGTTCACTCCACATATAGAAACAACGTACATTCCGGCAGATCCGACACGCGGAGCCCGAGAGGAACGAGCCGAACTTGTTCATCTTCCGGTGGCAGCTGTAGCAGACCGTGGGCACGCCTGTGACGCTCATGCGCGAGCGCGTGGACCGTGTGCTGCGATCGGCGTCTTCCTCTTCCTGCTTCTGCTGCACGAGCCACATGAGCTTCTTCATGTACGAGCACTCGATCACGTTCACTGCCGCACATATGTTATCCGCTGCGACCTTCGCGCAGAGTCCGACTGGGAAATCCCCGCGCGGGTCCGAGAACCCTCGACAGTAGATATCCAGGCTCGTGGGCGTGGCCTGGCGCGTGATGTAGCAGAACGACAGCACACCACGGATGGTCTTCATCTCTATGAGCTCTCGGATCTCTGGGACCGCGATCGAGTGGAGCATACAAAAGCTCACAGGCTCACCTCGCGAGTCGAACGTTTTGCCCGTAGCCTCAAGCACCAGGTAGTCCCGGCGGTGAATGACCGAGCCCATGACACCGGCCGGATGCTCTCGCGTAAACCACTTGATAGCGAGATAGCGGTACGGATCTTCCACACTGGGGCCTCGGATCTTGGCCAGGATACGCGCGTCCTCCAGCTTCTCCTGCAGATACGTGGTCTTAAACTTCCAACTGGCGTCGTCGTCAGCGAAGATACCGTAGAGCGCATCGTCCAGCTGGCCGTCCACCGACCCGTGCGAGATCATGACTGGGATATGAGCCGGTTTGTCCGGCGGCGAGTGGTTGTGGTGGTAGCCGCCGTCTTCCGTCGAGATGGTGCTGGCATACATGGTGGACTCGGTCATCGCCATGCGTTCTAGCGCCTCGTCGGCTGCCTTTGGCGGCTGGATATGACGTTCCCGGTACACACGGTAGTCTTCTCTCGATCGGATGAGCTTCCAGTCGTTGGACGGCAGCCGCTTGCCACTGGCGTAGAACACCTCGCTGGCCTCGAGCGTGCTGAAGATCACGCGCTCTGCGATGGCCACGTACTTCTTTTCGTCCTCTTCGGACAGCTCCAGCGGGGGGAACACTCCCATGGGCAGTGTGAACGGAGCCATGATGTGCAGGTCTTGTGTCCTTGCAGGGTCTTGTGTCTCACTGGAGTAGAAGCAAACTGAGCGCTGCGATCCATGGACCGATCCCGAGGGCAGAAGCGTGTGGCTGACGACCGCCCATCCCACTCTGTGTGCTCCATCGAAACGAAACCAAAGCGGCACATCTCTTTCCACAGCAACGGATAGAATCCGATTCCGGCCATCGAGCCTAACCAATTGACGTGCAACTGGTCGTAAGTGAGCGCACGTTTCTTTGGCGCTGTGGGGCCGCTGCTCTCGCTGTCCTTAGAGTATGTCTGTACATTAATTGTGTTGGGTGCGCAGTGTAGTCGTAACCTTCTAACACCGATCGATAGAAAAATGGCCACTGCTCACTCGCATTTTCTCCTATGGGAAGTTCGATAATCGAGCGATCAGCAAACAGAAACAGAAACGAATCGGCATCTTTTCTGCGGATTTGGAGTGACCTCTAATCCGTATACCGTAGAGACAATTGACATGGCTGCCTCCAATGCATCCTTTCGAAGTGTAGGGTGATGCGCTGGCCGTTTGTGAATGAGCCCATGCTCACTGTCGAAAGGCGTGGTTATTGGTCGACCGTTTTCGAGAAATGTTTCTAAATTCTCCCGGCTATGGTCATCAATGTTTAGCACACTGCGATTTTTGAAACGCTATCGTTATCGCCGACTGGACTGGATTGCTTGATGCCGTTATCGCATCTCTGCCATTCCGCACTTGAACATATTTGATTTACTGGATAGTAGAATACTCTTGCCAATTCTTGCAGTTTTATCTTGTTTCCAGTTTGGTTTTACAGCATGAAACCAATGGAAAGGAGAACGGGAGTGGCATGCAGCACGTAAATCTCTTCGGTCTCTTCCTTCTTGACGGTCATCCGATGTTTGCAGAAAGCGTACAGTGCCACATAATTCGAAATAAAGTGGCGGAGTCCGCGCACTGCCGAATCTTATTCTGAAGTTCCGATTACTTGTTGACGCAGAGTCGATGATCCAAGTGATGAACTGTATACAAATCCCGCAACGGATATGTCACTAACGATACTGTCTCTTTCTACGAAGACTCTCTTTGGTTGCCGGATCCTTTAAACATTTGCGTATAGACATTTCCATATCGTTGGCATCGAAAAGTTGTCCAGTGACGGCATTTTCAGCTTCGAAAGCGATTTCCAGTGTGTGAGATCGCGTTCCAACCAACTCTCGTGTGCTGAATCTTGATATCTATTTGATTTAATCTTTATATGTAGCCATACTTCTCATACGCCACTCCAACGCGCAGGAACGAGTATATAAACTAAGATCCATGCAGATTTGGCAGCGACGTCTTTTTGATGCAGGACAATCATCAATATCGGGGCTCACGCACACACGCAAGAGGATGCGCTCAGAGATGGCTGCTGTCCAGAGCATCTTCTGACAGAAGGTTGCGGGTGAGCGCAATCGTCACTTCGCTTTTGGTACGTTTATGATTGGTCCGCAGTGGCCCATTTCTTTTGCAACATCAATGTTTGGTATCGTTATGCTTCCACTTTCTATGAATCGATTTGGTCATCAGAATGACTTTCTTGAAGCGTGATCGCTCCTCTAAAACCCCCTTCAACCCCTGTCGCTCATTGTTCGAAACGTGAGAGTAAGCAGCTAGATTCCTTGAAGTCGCCATCTTGTCCAGCTCTGGCGATCGCTTTGGACATTTACAGAAGAAAAACCATTGTCCATGCGTGGCCACACATTAAACGAGATGCGCACAACACGCTTTAGCTATAGATGTTGTATACGTTCCCTCTTGGATATGTCGTAAGCGTGCGGAGGAAACTCATTGCCTTCTTCACCCGATGCGCATTTCAGCTAAATCTGTTCTGTACTAGTGTTCCTAGTGCCAGTCCATCGCATCAATATGTGTTGATGTTCTCGCTGCTCATTGCTGCCGCATCGCAACGGACGACATATCGCATTCACAATCCTGCTTCTCTTGGACAAGGAAGAAACAAATCCGTGGCTGTCTGACTTCCTGTGCTATCAATTGAAGACATTTTTTAAATCAAGGAGAAACCTCCAGGAACCACCGGGGATCACGCACTCGTCTCGGAATTTTAAAGCATAACAATTTCGCGAGTTCAATGGTGTTCTCATATAAATGTAATCTACGTGGATCGCTTTGTTTCTCACACTTGCTTCCCAACTGGAACTCGGATAAATATTTTGCGTTCTTCTTCGTTTCTTTTTTTCTAATTGTCAACGCTATCAACAGCCACATTCAGCGTTATTCTCGTCGCTGATACAGCACTGTCAAATGCAGTCAATTTCTCATCATTGAACTGCGTGCGGCGGCGCTCTGTATTCAGAGCCTCGTCGATCGCCACCATGGCGGCTGGCGTCTGCTTGACTACCAGAAGGCACGCGAGACAGAAAGTGAATGGCTTGCGCACGATCTCGTCCACTGTGCTCACGATGAGCTTCTTCACCGCGGCGCATTTGCCAGAAACGGTCTGCAGTCATTCATATAAACATCAAAGCTGCAATCGACCTCCGTTGACATGTACGCTGGCTCGCCCACGGGCGATTCTACACTCACTCTTTCCTAAGGACTGAGTGAGAGCTGTTGTAATGCTGAAATATGCCGAATCATCGAGCTTTCCATGCAATTCTGTGCTGCTCCATTGATTGCCCTTCCTTCGGCATCGCCACAAAACCAATTAAAGCGGCACATCCACGTATTAGTATTAGAAGCTGGGCATTGAACCTGTGTGAATCGAGTCGTGAGTGAGCAAGGGCACGCTTTCATCAACCATGGACGGGAGTACCACGTGGAATAGCTCATTACTTGGCCACTTTCTTTCAATAGCTGTACATTTGTGGTAAAACGCCATCGTTTACGGCAAAGAAATGGGTTTCCACAGCATGCTTCCAGCAAAATGGAAGCGCTATCGGTTTGGGTAGTACAACTTCCAAGACTCCCCGTCTCGATTTCAGGTCAAAAGTTCTCACTCCCCACGATTGCTACAGCGCAATTGCGAGCAATGCATCCTATCGTAAGCTTGCTCTGAATGGCATTTCTTGCCCTTCCATTTGAATTGAATGTGTGCTGCAAACACTTCGAGATCAGCAGGCCCTCCAGAGAGCCGCTTTGAGGTGCAGCTTCCATGAGACCAAACCGGTTTCCCTCTTGCGACAAGTTCAGCCATCTGTACGAAAAATGAATTTATCGCGCGCTAGCTGCCAGCAACAACCTGACGAATCTGCTGCCTTCGTTTACAGTACAATTGTGTTGATGAGTGTATGTGTGCGTGTAACTATTCACCATAATGATCCTTCCGGAATCTTTGGTGCGTCGTTCACACTGGATACCTTCACCCAGAGCTCGCTTAAATATTTTGGCGTCCGCCTCTTTATCCTGTTTTCCAAACGGTTGATGCTGTCCAAAAATTCACATTCAGCGCCACTACTGTTCGTACAGCACCGTCAAACGCCGTGGCGGGGGCGAGTTCTCGTCCAGGAACTGAGTGCGGCGGCGCTCTGCATTCAGAGCCTCGTCGATCGCCACCATGGCGGCCGGCGTCTGCTTGACGACCAGAAGGCACGCGAGACAGAAAGTGAATGGCTTGCGCACGATCTCGTCCACTGTGCTCACGATGAGCTTCTTCACCACGGCGCATTTGCCACAAACGGTCTGCAGTTATATAAACGTCAGTATCCGGATATCACGCATATACTCATATCAATTTCGCCTTACCTCTCGACATAATCGGCAGAGCGAGTCGTTGCTGAATGTGGTACCGTGCTTGTTGACGGATCGGTGACAGGTCTTGCACTCGCTGGGATGGGCAGCGGTCTCCCGAGAAGAGTGACGCGCTTTCCGCAGCAACCACATGAGCTTCTTCATGTAGGAACACTCGATCACGTTCACCGCAGAAGTGAAGCTCTTGGCCGCGAGATGAGCGGTGAAGCCGATTGGGAATTTACCGCCCGAGTCGGAGAACGCGCGGCAATACATTTCCACAGAGGTCGGTGTCGCCTGGTGGCTGATGTAGCAAACTGAGAGCGAGCCTCGCGTGACGTTCATGTCCTCCAGCGTTCGGATCTGCGGCAGTCGGATAGAGTGCACCAGCATGAAGCTCACGCGTTCGCCCTTGGAGTTCATGGCCATGCCATTGGCTTCCAGGACCAGGTAATCCCGCCGATGGATGAACGACGTGAGGCACTCGCCTTCATGATAGCGGATGAACCACTTGATGCTCAAGCTACGGAACGGATCCGTCTCGGAGGGGCCCTGGAGCTTGGCCAGGATCCTGGCATCGTCCAGTTTGTCGTCCAAGTAGACAGTCTGGATGCGCCAGCTCTCGTCGTCACAGGCGAAGATGCCATAGAGCACGTCGTCAAGAGTGCCATCCACCGAGCCGTGCGAGATGATCGTAGGCACATGCGCCGGCTTGCCAATGGGCGATGCTTCCATCAACTCCTCCATGGAGCTGTTGCTGGTCAAGGAGCCGCTGAGAAACCGCGGCTCGAGGATGCTGAACCTGCGCTTGGGCTCGCGTGGCGCTACGACGCGCTGCTTGTATACGTTAAAGTTCTCCTGCGACCGGATGCGCTTCCATTGCCGCCGGTCCAAGTGCTTGCCGCCAGCGTAGAACGCCTCGCTGGCCTCGATCGTGTCGTAGATGATGCGCTCGGCCTCCTCGGCGAAGTCCTTTTCGGCGGACGGCGAAATCTTGAGCGGCGGAAACGTGCCTTCCGGCAGCGTGAAGGGCATGATGGACACCGGACGTGAGCCCACTCGAGGGAATTGCGAAGTGGCAGGAGACGCGCTGCTGTTCCCTCCAACAGTGGGACCATTGAAGATTGACGGAACGATCTGCCAGATACTGACTGGTGCTGTACCGGCTGTGGAGGTACAGTTTTGCCCACCAGGGGGAATTTAACCGATTATGACAGTGGACGTGGCTGGTCAGCAGACGTCATCAATGTAAATTACCAGCTGAGCTGCACCGAGCATTGCAAAAAACTCTGCAGATACATCACGAAATTTATATTGGTGTAATTTACAGTAATTTACGATTTATGTATATGCCATTATGTATCGATGAAGTTTTTTTTTCTGAGTCACTGCTGGTACAGCACAGTCAAACGTCGCGGCTGCGATGGCGACATGTCGTCAATGAACTCTGTTCGCCGTTCGAGACGTCGAGCCTCGTCAAAAGCGACCTGTGCCTCTGGCGTTTGCTTCGCCTTCAGTAAGCACGCAAAGCAGAATGTGAATGGCTTGCGCACGATTTCGTCCACTGTGCTCACAACAAGTTTCTTGACCACACGGCACTTGCTACAAACAGTCTGCGATAGAGAATACAATATTAGCTCGCACTTGGGCAACGTACCAGGCAAACAAGTTCCAGCCATCAAAGCTTACCTCTTGACACAGTCGACAACGTGTCCCGCTAGAGAAAAGGCCGCCGAACTTGTTGGCCGATCGATGGCAGTCCTTGCAGTTGCTGGATGCTAGTCTGCTTGGCGCGGCTTCGAAAGACGAGTGCCGCGTTTTGCGCATGAGCCACATGAGCTTCTTCATGTAGGAACACTCGGCGGAATTGATAGCGGAGCAGACATTCACGGCCGCGTAGAGCGCGGTCACACCTGGTGGGATCCTGCCGCCAGGGTCCGTGAACATGCGGCAGTAGATATCCACAGTTGTCGGCGTGGCCTGGCGACTGATGTAGCAAATGGAGACCGTGCCTCGAGTGACGTTCATATCATCCAGCGGTCGGATCTGCGGCAGACGGATGGAATGTAACAGCAGGAAGCTCACTCGTTCGCCCTTGGAGTTTTGGGTCATGCCAGTAGCGTCCAGACACACAAAGTCTCGTCGGTGGATGAAGGCCGCGACGCTCTCGGTCTCGTGTGTGCGAACGAACCACTTCAAGCCCAAATAGCGGAATGGATCCTGTTCACTGGGCCTCTGAATCGTGGCCAGGATCTTGGCGTCGTCGAGCATCTCGTCCAGGTACGCGGCATTGATGCGCCAGCTCTCATCGTCACACGCACAGCCGCCATAGATCGCATCGTTCAGCTGGCCGTCCACATTGCCGTAGGAAACCATCAGCGGTACATGCGGCGGTTTGCCGATTGTCGACATCTCGCGCTCGTCTTGCAGCTCGTCCATGGAGTTGCTGCTGGTTATCGAGCTGCTCAGGAACCGCGGCTCCATGATGCTGAATCTCTGCTGGCCATGGCGCGGCGCCACGACCCGCTGCTTGTAGACATAGAAGTTCTCTTTGGACTTGATCAGCTTCCAGTCCTTTGCGGGCAGATCCTTCCCGCCGGCGTAAAAGTCGTCGCTAGCTTGGATCGTGTCCTCGATGATGCGCTCGGCCTCATTGGCGAACTCCTTCTCGGCAGAATGCGACAGCACCACCGGCGAGAACGTGCCTTCGGGCAACGTGAACGGCATGGATTACGGCGCTCCCTCCACTCCGATCGTTGCACGGCGGGGAGATGCGAGTGCCGTTCCAGCATCACAGAGAAGGAGCCGAACGTCCAGCGCACGGCTGGACCCAAACGCTAACGCGCAGGGACTTTGTATGGATATTGATTTATAGAGGATTCAGCTCAACACGTGGGACTATGCTCTTGTCAAAATACGACAATAAAAAGGGAGAGGTTATACATTATTATGGGTTATAACAAGTACCCTTGCCCCATGATTTGTTGACACACAAAGAATGGGCATGAGTGTGCGCGAGAACCCAATGGTGGTGTGTACAGTACAACCTGATCCGCGCAGGAGAATTTTCCCTCGAGCCTCAATGCCTGCAATTTTGTTGCACTTTAAGTAAGTTTTGCTAGACAGCCTCAGCGAGCAATATATTCAGGCAAACTAAGCATTGTACTGTACATTCGTAAACTGGAGCTACATGTTAAAAAATATTCTAGCAAGCAGGATTTGATCAAGATGACGACTTTGTTGCCTGTCTGTCTGCAATCATCCGTTGACCGCCACCACAGAGTCTGCAGTGATTTTTACGGTTAAAAAACGCAACCGGCTTGAAGCTTTTTTTATTGTCACTATGTATCATACTATCAAATCTTTTCGAACCTCTTTTTTGAAAAATACTGGCCAAATCAGATAACACATCCGTATGTTACCTACCATTCTTACCAAGATGTAAATTTGAGCAAGAATCAATCATTCGCGATACCACGACATGCCGCGAATCTTCAGTTTGCTCTTCAAAGCTGCGCAACACTCATCGGCCTGTGAAGAACAGCAAGAGCCACGAACACTCCACGTGATTCTCTCGGCGACAAAGCTTTATACTGTATGTCAATTAAATACATGCTAAAAATACGTATGCATACATCCCAACTATGATGACAATGCCAAATGCAGTGCACTGTTCTTCTGCTCGTCCTTGGCGACAACTTCGGCTGGCAAGTCCTTGGCAACAAGCAGGCATTTCAAGCAGATTTGGCATGGCTTGCGCTCGACTTTCTGTTTGGTGATGTTCAACGGCAGCTTCTTCACGACGCTGCACTTTGTACAGACCACCTGTTGTTGAAACCAATATCAGCATCATACTCACCCACAACTCACACACCAGGAGAACATACCTGCAGACAGACACGGCACGCTGCGCCAGACAAAAAGGTGCCAAACTTGTTGATCGATCGCTTGCACTCCGTACAGACCGTGGGTCTGGCGGTCGTGGACGACGACCGTTGTCGCGCATCCTGCTGCTTGACAAGCCAAGTCAGCTTCTTCATATATCCGCACTCGACCACATTCACTGATGCGAGGATGCTGTCTGCTGCGAGCTTGGCGCACAGGTTGACGGAGATATTGCCGCCTGCATCGGAGTACCCTCGGCAGTACATCTCCACGGTCGTTGGAGTCGCTTGACGACTGACAAAGCAGAGAGAGAGCTTGCCGCGGATGACATTCATGTCGTGGAGCTCCCGGATTTGCGGGATCCGCTTGGAATGCACCAGGCAGTAGTTCACTTGGCTGCCTTGGGAGTCGAGAGCGACACCCGTCGCCTCGATGACCAGGTAGTCTCGACGAGAGAAGAACTTTTCCGAGCCAGGAGTGCACTCCCGGATGAACCACTTGACGGACAGACTGCGGAACGGATCAGTCTCACTTGGACCACGAATGCTGAACAGGATCTTGGCGTCGTCCAGTTTGTCTTCGAGATACGTGCTCTTGAACCGCCAGCCCACATCGTCATGCGCGAAGATCCCGAGCATAACGTCCTCGATCTTGCCGCCTACAGAGCCGTGGCCGATCAGCATGGGCACGTGCGTCGGCTTGTCGATGTTGGATGTGTAAACCTCGCTATCGTCCATGGACATCACGCTCTGCGTGGTCGACTCGGTCGTGAAGCGCGGCTCCATGATACTGAACCTGCGAGGATCCCTGCTCTTCACATTGCGCTCTCGGTAGACATTGTAGTTCTCCTTGGATCGGATGCGCTTCCACTCGGCGGGCGGCAGCTGCTTCCCGCTCGCAAAGAACTGTTCGCTGGCGTCCACAGTGTCGTACACGATGCGCTCGGCCTCGAGCGCGAACGCGCGCTGCGTCTCTTTCGAGAGATCGAGCGGCGGGAACGTGCCCTCAGGCAGTGTGAACGTGTTCTCGAACGGCATGACTGTTGTGGTACAGATGCCTCTTGAGGCGCGATGGAGAATGGATGGGGCGACGGAAAGAGCGGTTCGCACGCTCCGTTCACAGATGGATGGGACACTCAGCCGGCAGCCAGGCACGAATCAAGGATTTGCTTTGTGTCCCATGGCCGGGCTCTGGCCGATGGCGCTTTTTTTTTCTGGGCTGTAATTTTGTTGTCCGAATGTCCCGGCCAGTTCTACGTCACAAGCCATCAAGATAATAATTTTCAGCAAAAATGAAAAATAATCCAATATATGCACTGGTAATATAAATATAAATATATGATCAAAATATGATCAAAACGTTCGGATGGCGGCAATCGAGATCAGAGCAGCTGGAGAATCACGTGTGAGCAGCATCAAAGTAAATGGATTGATTACCATACATGTTTTTGCAACGTGAACATGGCTCTGAATGCGAAGGAAAGCGATGGATGCGGAGCAATACAGTGCATGTCTATTACTCCCTCTGTCCCAAAATACTGTTCCGATTGTGTAAAAAGTCATTTTTTAGCGTTTTTTCTGAGACAACCTCTTATAAAATATAACCATAGACCTTCACTGTGTTTTCAGCCTACATTTAGCTGTAGTTTTAACTA
>JAADVF010000530.1:0-20624 GCA_023334555.1 Elongisporangium undulatum
CTCCAGATTGTCTGGGTCTCATTCTTTGGGGTATGTTTGCTATTGCTCCATGTCGGACCGCCTAATGACCATGTGGCCAATTGCCAGTCCAGTGCGGCCTCTCCGTTTCGATCCGCGGTGGCTCGTTGCTTGTTTGTTTCTCCACGATCGTATCGTGCACTGCCGATGTTAACTCGAGGTGTGGTTGCGTTTTCGATGCGCTAAAGCGTGTGGGTGGCGCTGGACAAAAAAACACCGTTATACAATGTACTCTGATGCGACATGCGGATCGTGTTCACATTATTGCGTTGAAATCAATTATGCTATGGCGCCAGGGGTCTGAGAAATAAAGGAAAAATTTACTGATGGCTTGACTTCTGCCATAGTAAATTGGGAAATACCGGAGCAGGCAACAATCCGTAATGCAATAACTGCAGTATATTGCAAAGATACCAAGACTGACTACCCTACGGCAAGAGCGTCGAAGCGCTCCACTTATCGCGGTTTGCTTTCAGGAACATGAGCATTTCGAAATTCGCAGACAGCATAGGGGCACACTGCGGCGTAAGCACGTACTTACGCTTCGAGAAAAGACGTTCACACGCGTTACTGGTGGGTGGGATGCCGCGGGCGAGGGGCAAGTAAGCCTGGGCGTCACTACGGGCACTGTAGCGAGGTCGCTTCGCGCGGCGCAGAACGGCCGTCGCGAAGTCACTCGACTCCTCCTCAGCCTCAGTTGGTGGCAAAGGGGGCCAAGACCTCCTTGTCCTCCGACGACAGCACAGTTCCGTTGAGCAGTTTGACGATGGCACCTTCGAACGCTTCGGAGTGGATGATGCCAGCACTAGCACTCAGATGGCGATCCATGATAGGGTACTTAGCGACGACCGCGCCGAAGAGGAGGCGAACTTTCGCGAGCGTACGGCGCTCGTACTGCAACTTGACACGCACACTGTTCAGCTCCGTGAGGCGTGCGTGCAGAGCGACGATACGGCGATGCACAGTCCCACGCGGGACATACTCTTCCACGCTGGCCACCTTTAGAATCGCCTCGCGAATCTCGATGTAGCGGTCGACCATCTCAAACGTACTTGACCAGCGTGTCGTGTTGGCACGGACAGCAACGAGCTCAGTGTGGAGTGCAAGTGTAGCGGAATTGTTTGGCAGGCGCAACCTGATCATCAGAGTCTGAATCTGAGAAATCAGATCTTCTGAGGCGCTCAGATACAGAATCACCGCAAGATTAAAGCGGTGACTTGCGAACCCCACCAGTGGGATCTCAGTTCTGGTAGCCAGTGCCTGGTTGGTGGCACAGTTGTCACCAACCAGAAACTTCACTATTGTCAAATCCTTATCGTAGACGGTCAGTATGGCCTCGAGGTGCTCCTTGTGAGCGTTGGCGCTCTGGCCATCCTCCATCGGGGAGATGCCAATGAGATGATCACAGCGGTCGTCGCCCACTTGGCACACAGCGATGACGGCGACGTAGTGGCTTGTTCCGGTGGTCCAGCCGTCGAACACGATCCCGAAGACGGATCCCATCTCGTCGCTGATGGCGCTGCCCACACGCTGCGCAACGCGACGCATGTAGGTCTTGAGAGTCTCCGTAGTTGTTGGCCGCATCTTCACAAGCTTGCGCGTCAGTGGATCCTCCACCTCGCACAGCGGGAGATTACGCTCCACAATCCACTGCAGCCAATCATACATGTTGCTCGTCTCTGCATCTACAAAGCCAACACCCCCAGCGGTGTCATGTTGCGACGCGTGAACTCTTCGTACTCTCGTCCAGCGAGGTGACTGATGAGGTTCGAATACCTCGTTTGAGGGGCCTGCTTGCGCTCAATGTCACAGATGTTGCACTTGAAGCGCTCAGTGTCGATAGCAGTGAAGAAGAACTTGCAGACGAGGCGGGAGCTCATGGTGATATTGGTGATTAGCCGGACGAGCCTAAGAATGCGACGAGAGCGCCGCAGTCACAGCGGTCGTACGCAGAACCACTGAAAAGGGGTGGTGGCTAGTGCAATTATGTATTAATTTGTTCGTATGATATTTTATTGAGTCTGGTACGGTGCAATAATCCGTTATTCCATACAATACAATCCCAAATAATTGCCATTGTATTATTTTCTCGGAGCCCTGTATGGCGCTACTGCTAGATGTGGCCTAAGAAAAATCAAAAATATAGTGGCGATTAAGACCAGGGTTCGTGATGATCTCCTTTTGCGATAAACCAAATGTGACAACCACTGCTCTATGATTTTTGTGGATCTATTCAACATAGTAAAAAGCATCAAAAGCAACATGTTCATTGATGCCAATATAGAAATGCAAATGCAGGCATAATGCCATCACCGTAGTGGAAGCGGTATCTGTTGTCGGTCTCTTAGGATTATTCCTTTGAGCTGGCTTCAACGTCGGCGGCAACGTCCTCAATGATTTGGTGAAGTTCATCGTCTTGATACTTACCGTTGAAGTAGATATGAACAAGTTTCTCAACATGGGCTTCAGACAAACGGCTGTGGATGCAGCTGTGAATGAACTTGTGCGCCGAGAATTTGCGCTCGCTTGCAGCGCTTGATCACACAGCGCCATCATTCAAGAGATCGCGCGCTTCACGGAGCACGTCGAACGCCTCGACACCATCGACTCTCACTCGAGTCTACTGCTTCGCGAAGGTTCGCTGACCCCGCGAGTTCTGGGTGAAGAATTCTGTATTTCCCTTGTTGCACGAGAAACTTCTGACCTGGTTCTCCGCTTCTTGACCACGCCACTTGCAAGCATAGTCCACAACAGTGTAACGCGTGGCGGCGTCCTTTCCAACCCCAATATAGTGTGCGTCCAGTAGAAAAGCCACGCCATGCACATCACCATAGATAAAACTCGAAGTATTTCTTGATGACCGCCTTGTCGTTGGACAAAATACTAAGGTCAGAAATGAGAACCCCCAAGCCTGAAAGGTCGAATAAACAGCGGAGGGCGGGGTGCTATTGCGCTCGCACTTTCTGATGACCTTGGTAAAAACCTCCAGCAGCGCGACCCCTTTCTCCAAATTTGGAACGAACGAAGGGTCACTGATCAGATCCTGGAGGAAGAAACACTCGATCTTCTTCGTAGAATCTACCAGGAAGTCGCGGCACATGGCGACTGTGAGAAAACTTGCTCGGACAGGAGAATGGTTCTGAAAGAGCGCTCGACCGTTCTCCAGCGCGTCTCTGCAGGTACCACGAGCACAGGAAACCTCTTCTCGTTCTGTGCGGATCTCGGCGTGCATTAGGTGATGTTTGCGCAAAAAGCGGATAATCGGCTTTCACCCGTCTGCAAGAACTCGAAGCCACTTGACCTCTTGGAAATCGTCATGCGGAAAAAAAGATGGAGCACGTGTCACGCAAAACCACGAAAAATTGTTGTATCCACTGCAAAATGGAAAGTAAATTCATAACGTTAGCGCTCGCTAGCAGCTCCCGCAGTCTACACAAACCCTTTTTCCACCACTCGTTCTAAGCTAATCTGCTTTCTGGGTCTTCGTTGCGTTCGAGAAGCTTCGGTCCTTCGAGTATTCTAGAATGTCTCGCTACATCTTGCCATTCTATCAATGCTGTGCCTGTCTCTTGCCTGTCAGTCGCCTCACCGAGAATCGGGGAGAATTTATGGAGCACCCAAAAGGGAATGTACATACATAGAAAGTTCTGGCGAGCGTTGGTAATGACATCGGGGTGATAAAAAATGGAGCTCAGTAAGAGCAAGCATGATTCAGTACAACCGCTGCTGATCTCTGGTTTGCAGGGGCTGGCCTCCAGTTGATTCGAGCACTGCTATCCAATGATTCACAGAGGGGCCTGTTCTGCAAGACAGCCAAAGAACCCTGGCATTAATACTTTGCTTTTCTACGGAGCCTCATTGCACAAATCTACAGCGTGCGCCAGCATCTCAACTATGTAAGTGATGATTGATTGGCATATCTACTCCTAATAGTGCAAATGCTAACGCACGATTTGATACACAGACGCAAAATACGCTAACGGGGGCAGTCACCACGGCCTCGCGCTTTGACGATAAGCCAGATTCCTGTATGCGCGTGCCTTTCACAGACACGAAGCCATCGTACAGAATGAGCGTGTGATCTGTGGGCGCGAAGTCATTTAGAGTCTGTACTTTCGTCCAAACGCGCAGCGTAGACATTGGGAGACGTTGTGAGATTTCAAATGCGAAACCATTTATTAATGAGTGTGCATTGGATCGAGCATTGCATCGGTGTGAAAAGAGATAGAGATTGCATAACTTATAGCTCGTGTGTTAGCCTGTAATAGAGAATTGCATTTGATTTTGAGAGATGAGCATAATGGATCAAACCAAACACCCAGCATAGAAAACAGTTTTCATTTCAGTCTCGGTCCCAATCTACTGCTACTTCTTTTTCGAACTGTTTTCTTTAACAGCTCACGTGTCTTCGCGTCGTCCAAGTTGTCAATAAACACCCACGAGGGAATCCACTCTAATAGAACCTGTAGCTTGTTCCCTCTGAATCGCTGCCCAATAATCCGGGGGTAAGCGAAAGAAGGGTCGATCGCATGGGGTCCTCATCAGCAGAACCAGATTCTTCGCAGGTCGTAAGGTCGACAAACTCAGGGACTTGCTTGGCTGGTTATACCGAACCATTTGCCTCCGGACGTACGCCGAACTCCTCGATTATTTCCGTGACACTGATCTTGGGCCCTGGATGCTTCAGCAAGAAGTCGGTGGTGATACGGGCCAGCTCTTTTTTGTCCGTACACTTTTTACGAGGCGCATGTGCAGCAGGTGAACAGCCTCATCCGACAAATAGGCTCGCTTGGGCCGTCTGCTGCTGGTGAGACAATAGAGCCTCAGAAATTGCTTGCGTGAGAGCGGCATGGTTGGTAAGGCTTCGGACAAAGAGGAGAATTGAAAACTGAGAAGGGTGTGTGCCCGATGGTATATAGACACACAGAATTCTGGTATTCAAAGTGGTGAAAGCCGACAGTCTAGTGACGTACTTCTTGGTTTTTGTATCTCCACCAGTGGGTATCTAAATATCTTGCCAAGGCTGGATTCATTATCCGCAATCGTTGCCTATGCAATTCAAAAGTCGACTCGTTGTCTGACGACACTGCCTCAAAATATATCGCCATAAACGCATCCGTTTGCCAAGTATGTACATGCTTGTCTTCCCATGACAGTGGATTCTGAACTTTAACCTGACCAATCACTTCGCGCGTTTTAGCGAATACATTGCGATTCATATGCCGCCTCAGATCATGAAAGGCACACAAGGAAACACTCAGACCAGAGCATTCATGCAAGCCAGGTCTCGGTCATGGATAAACACGTGTGGTGGCGGAATATCAGCATCAACCATAAAGTGATTGAGCTTTGAGAGCGCCCAGAAAAGGTCTTCCTCAGTCTCACCGGGGGACCAACACTGAGCAATGGGAAGAACCGTATTCAGACCGGTCATGGCAATAATGTTGAGGAGCGGCATCTCATACTTATATTGGTCTTGTATGTGCAATCAAGTATGAAAACATCAGGATGCAACTTGTAGAAACCACTCGACTCAGGATGGGCCCAAACCAAATTCTGCAATTGAGGCGTGTTCTTCCTCATAGTAAACTCAAAAAAAAGAATCCTCGAGAGGTCAGTTCGGAAAACAGGGCTTGAATTGATGTTTGGGTTGCGAGATCATGAAGCCGCACAGCACTGATAGCGTTTGAATTACCCTTGGGGTTCGTTAGAGCGTGGGGATTGCCGTGAAGGATGAACGCGTGAATACTTGCCACCGAGACACCAGCAGCATGCTGAGCACTCACAAATCCTTCGAGGCTGGAGAAAACCCATGGATCAATCTGAATGGCGCTCTGGTGCGATGTGCAGCAAAACCGTGGATGTCTTCCGCCGTAACGTGGTTCTGGTGGTGGCTTTCATCACGAGTGCACACTATTTTCCATTCACGACCTGACCGTGCTCGGTCCACAGCTCGGATTTTCAGACGCATAGGGCACCCAATGCATTTTGAGCCTCTAAGAATTCGCTGCCGCTCGTGGTCTTGGAGTTTACGTGTGTTCTTGGGCGAGAAAGTCGTACTTTTAAGCACGCGCTCAACTCCGTCGGCCAGAAACTTGGTATCGTGGCTGGTTGAGCCCGTGTAGACGCTCTCCAAGAAGTAGGAAGTCGCGCCGAGCACTGCCATGTAGTTCACGACTGCCTTGCTATTGATATATGTTCAAGCATCAGTCGTCAGTCTGCGCATCAGATCTAAAAGACTATTCTTCATGGAGCTAGCATATGCCTCATCAAGGTAGCGGTTGCGAAGAGTGGCGCGCGTAGGTCTGGGTGCACGTCAGAGAAGGCGTCGTGGATAGCGAGATGCTGCAAAGTGTTCAGCGAGATGCCGGTAATGTGCGACCAAACCGAGAGACGGCGCTGAAACTCAGTTAACATGGAGGGACCCAGAGCGAACGGAAAGCAGCTTATGGTGGGCTATGTACGCAGGCGTTTGGTGCACTTCTTATTGAGGTGATGACAAACGCATCCACGTGCGCGAACTTGTACGTGTAGATGGTCTTCTCGCACTTGGTACAGGAAACCACACCGTCTTCTAAGATGCACAAATCCCACGCGGAATTGCGCGTACGACCGTCACGCGTCTTGGTGTTCTGAGTAATACCAAAAAGGAAAAGCAGCCGGGGTCGAAATTCGCTTTGCTGACTGGAAACACGAGCGCTAACCACAAAGGAGTGGATTTGAGGGCCATAGAGCCTCCAAGAGCCTGCAGAACCAACGATTTTGTTATGCTGTCCAGACGAGCAAAATCCCATTTCGTAGTTGGATTATTAAAAAAAACATATTGACAGAAAAGTCCGTACACCAGACCGATTTCTATGTGTTTTTCCGAACCCTGATTAAGACGTTTTCATTGGTGTGCTTGGTAGATTCTGTATCGATCGCTGCATAGAAAGCTGGCGGTGTTCTAGCTCGCATGCACATGCTCGCGGTGGTTTAGAGCTGCATACTTCTCAGCACCAATGTTTCCACCGCGCTGCAGCTGATTGTACAGTAGCAGGTGCTTTTACCTTTAAATGGTCTGTACATATGTTACAAATCCAGATTTTACAGAAACAATCTTGGCAAGACCTTGTCGCCGGTTCCGCGAACCGGTTCGATCAGTGAACCGTATCTGAATGATTCACATTGAAGCCGTAGCGGCTTTTGGAAAGAAACAGAGCGGCACATGCGCGAGTGCAAGGCGAGAGCCCCGCGCCGCCGACGTAAAGACGCAGCCCCAACTTCTACCGCGTGCCTTCCAGCTGCCCCATCGTCCCCACTATCGTCAGCATCAGCCACGTCATTGACAGTCCGGCCGTCCGCTTTCACGCGTACCTGTGCACGTAGTGGTCGGCCAATGCGGTATGAGAACGAGGATCATGCCGCTCGAGCACCTCCCATGGGACTGTCGTCCGCTTCCGCATCAGAGGAGTCGAGTCCGTTGGTGCTGGCACTATTCTGCGACGGATTTGTGTGCAGGCATTACACCATAGAGAACGAGTGCGTGGAAGGATTCGCACAACCGTACGATGCGGAATCTGGGTACGTTCCGCGTCCAGTCGCCACTCTTTTCAGCATTGCGGCGGCTGTCTAACGCGTAGTACGCAGCTATTTCTTGGAGTGTATTCGACACGGGCAAATCCCAGACGGACTCGAAGACATGGTACTATCTGTGAGGCTCATGCACATGCGTGGACCTGCTGGACGCTCACGCTCTCGCTGCTGTAATCAGATCGCATGCAAAGCACGCAACAAGCAGATACAGGCAGAGATCCACGACTTTCGAGCGACGGCGGTGGCGTGCCCCGCGTCCTCTGCTGATCTACCCGCAGTGCGCGACGCCACGCTGCGCTGCAAATCGTGGAATGTGCTGTTGCGCCCCGCAAACCCCGTGGGGAAAGTCAAAACGCCCCAGCCTCTCATCAGCCCCTATCCCTCAGAGGTTAACGACAAGCAGTGGGAACTGCTCGGCGATGATGGAGATAAGCAGCTCCTGGAGATCGTGTTCCCAGTAGCTGATGGTGTCGCGAACCATGCAACAAAGGCAGACTCACTCAGACAACCGCTGTCGTTATCACGATCCATCAACGGCCACCAGCACATACCAGCAACAACCGCTACTCGCTTATCAGATTACCGCAGTCAATCAGCTGCTCAAGGCCACGCATCACCGCTTGCTCACGCCAGCGGATCCGGGAAGGGTAGCGACTCCAAACACCACCACGTGACAAGTCACACAAGAAGTGCAGGTTCGAGGATCAACAGATTTGCTCTGCCGCAGCTCCATGGAGAATGACATCGCTGTGTGTTTAGATGGCGGACGAGGTGGAACCGTGAGCACGAAGAAAGAAAACAGGAGCGGGAATGTCATGAAAGCTCCAGCAGCCACTCCACGCACCGTACGTAATTGGCTCGATGCGCTTGATATATTTGACTAACGGAACGTTGTTGCAGGGCTCAGCCGTGAAGTGGAACAAATTGGTCCCTCCTTCTACGCCACGACGGAGGGCGAAAAGCTCGGCCAGGCAATCTGACCTACTGAGACGTCCAGGAAAACACGATCGTCGCCAGCACAGTGGGCATGCTTCATTGAGAGCGCGATCATCCTCGGACAACAGCGCACCCTCGTACGCGTCAATGGCCCCGCTTCCGGCAACGCAACTGTTCCTGTCGAAGTTGAAGCGAAAACGACCTCGCGTGGTGTCGACAGAGCTTCACTACGGAAAGCCCGCGTGGGTGACAATCAATCACATCGGACTCTTTTTCCACGCCGCCACGCAGTTTGAGCGCCATTATGCCCACTCGTTGCATGTAAGAGCACGCGTCTGTCTTGATCTCCACTGCTCGTGCTCACGCATTCTTGTTCCTTTGGACCCGGCAACAGTCTAACGTCGACAGATTGATGAAAGGCGAGCCTTCCAGCGACGCCGGCCACCAGGTAACGGACGTCTTCAATGGATGGTGGACATGCAGGCATGCTGCTAACATTGAATTTGTACGGCTTGGACAGAAAATGGATGTCGGCAGCATGGGCCATTTGGCTCAGAGTCTCCTGCCCATGGCGTGGCCCACGCAGGTCATTGCCGATGCGGGTCGAAAGCGGCACAGAGCCGACGACGAGGATCGCCACCAAAGTGCAGTGGCATCCACACAATACGACTCCATTGTTGGTGCAGCGCAGGAGTATCCGATCGCCAGGACTCCGACCACATCGCTCCCGAGACAGGCCTTCGCTCTGCCGTCTCTTGTCGGCCCGCCGTCGGATCACGAGGACGTGGAACTGCTCTACTTGTTGTGAATGGATTCGCTTGTTTGCTCAAAATACCAGACCTCTTAATACAAAATGCCGCTGCTCTCTTCAGCTCTGCGCGTCTCCCTTGGCCATGATGGAGGCGTAGAGTCCCTCGCAGGCGTCTTCCAGCAGATCCAGCACGTGGTCGAAGCCGCCTTCGTACCACGGATCCGGCACGCGCTTGGCATCTGTGAACTTGGTGCAGTACGAGCACATCATCTTGACCTGCGGCCATCCAGTGGGCATCAGTAAACGCGGTTTTATCCCCCATTCAACGCGACCCAGTTAGTCACCTTGGTCTTGGCCAGTTCGCGGCACTCCTTGCCGCCCCAGGCGTCGGCTGCCTCCAGCACGGCGTTCCGGTTCTTGTCCTCCATGCAGATGATGTAGTCAAAATCCTCGATGTCCTGCTGCGTGAGCGTGCGCGCGCGAGACGTGAGCAGGATGCCGCGCTTCTTGGCCTCCTTGGTCATGCGCGCGTCGGCCTTCTCGCCCTCGTGGTACGACCAGCCGCCGACCTCGTACCAGCGCGAGTTGCCGCCGCCCGTGCCGCACGAGTCGATGCGGAAGGCCTGCTCCTGGCCCTCTCTGGCCACGATGGACTTGAGCACGGCCTCGCCCGTGGGGCTGCGGCAGATGTTGCCCAGGCACACGAACAGCACGCTCGCCATGATGGTCTCTTGGTCTTTGACACGCCAAACGCGAACTTAGGAAGTGTCAGCAGGACGCGAATCAATTGGCCACTAAGTACGGTATTGCAACATCATGGTCACGGCGTCGAGTACATGGACCATCCGCACTGCGACGGGCGAGCTGCTGGCGCTGAAGGAACAGATCGCAGGGCAGCTCGTGGGCCTGGAGATCAGCTCCACTCCTGTGCAGCTCGCGCTACCAGCGAATGAGACCGACATCCAGCCGCCGTGCGAATTGCTCATCGAGTGGGGCGACAACGCGCCCCTGCGCTGCCTGCAGCTCAAGCTGGAGCTTGTGAGCTCTGCGAGACACGCTGAGATCCACTTCATCGGCACGCGGCGGACAATGCTGGGCGAAGAAGAGGCCGGAGAGGTGTACGTGGGCACGAAGCGAGGCGCCAAGCAAGCACCTGTGGCTCTAAACGGTGCTGTGGTCTTCCATGTCTCGGAGGACTTCACGCAACGGGACCAGAGTATTTTGAATTGCATGACAGGCATCCGCATCAAGTTCGTGTCTCTCACTGGAGATAAGAGCAGCTTGAGTCTCCACTCGCTGCGTTGCTGCTACGTGCCCATGGCCGCCCCGCAAATGACCCCACAGTCCAATGCCCAGAGGTTCGACCTTGAGCCTGTCGCCTGTTTCTCTCTCTCCAACCGCTTGTACTTACGTGGATTGTAGTGCTCAGACGACCCCAGCTGACGGACTATTGCCTGGAGTGGGCAACCTGTCGCTCGGAGGTGCATTCAACCCACAGGAATACCTGCTCAAGTTCCAGCAAATGCTGGAGAAGGACATGGAGGCCAAGATTACACATGCCCTGGATGCCAAGCTCACGGGGCTTTCACAGCGCCTGGCTCTTTCGGAGCTTCGCCTGTTCCAGCTGCACGAGCAAATGCAGACTCGTGATGTCAAGAGTGACGCAAATCTCGACCGGCTCCAACAGCAGCTCAAGGCGTTGGAGTCCCAAGTCAAGCTGATGGCGTCCTTTCCTCAGCAGGACCAGAGACTCCGGACAAACAGGCGACAGAGCAAGAAGCAGATGATGATTAAGACAGCAGTGCGAGCAACTGTTGAGTACTGTTGCCCTCCGCCTGCCTCTTATTCTCTGTTACGCTTTGCACGAATGCGCTCGCCGCCGCTGGTGCTCCCGCCCGCTGGCCTCCTGTAACCAGCGCATGCAAAGCACGTTCCGATACCTTTGGGTCTCAAACAGCCCGCTGTACCTGTCAAACGACTGCGCTGTGGGGAAAATGCGTCGGAAGTGGCCTCGCCGCAGATCCTCCTCCTCCATGTCCTTGACGATCTGGAGATCGTCGGCGTCCACGTCAAGCTTCTTCTGCTGCAGCAAGTCAGTCACGGACTTCTTCGCGGCCTTACTGCCGGTCTTTGCAGTGTTTCCATCCTTCTTGGCTGTCAGGCCATGAAGCCGTTCCTGCTTCTCTTGCTCAAGCTTCTGGCTAGCGCCTCGGGTGTCCTGGAACGGCACGCCAACCAGTTGAAATAGATCACTGACGAGAATGGTCTTGATCCGCTTGTCCATGGGCGATGAGCTGCTGAGTGACGGGAAGACGTTCACTTCCAACAACCAAGGTCGCATATCCTTACTTTCCAACAGGATGTCAAAGCCATAGAGCTCAAAGCCGTTTGATTTCCCACCGTGACTTGCTGCACTGAGCACTCGAGCTTCAACTGCAATGATCGTCTTGATAATCAAGTCTTCCAGAGCGAGCTGGAAGCTCACCAGCTTGTCGCCCTGGCTCTGGTCTTTCAAATACGCGTACAGCATCTGAAGACTCCACTTGCTGCTAGAGAAGGCCGCTTCAGCGTCATCTTGGCCGTCCTGGTTCTGCTGGAATGCAGCCGTGTTTTTCTTGTTTACGCTGTAGTTGGTCAAGTGGCCGAACGGGTTCTGCATGCCAGACTTGTTGGTCGAGTATTTCTCCGTGCAGAACCTCACGAGTCCGTCGTCGAAGAGGTAAATGCGGAGCGGGTCGTACGAATTCACAAGCACGTAGATCCGCAGGTCAAACTTGAGTCCATTGATCAAATACGGAGACGCGATGTACCGCTGGGCTACGTACGCCTTTTTCTTAGAGAGCGGCGGATTCGAATTGGACTCAGCCGTCAGGATCAGAATACCCCGGCCACAGGACGAATTCGGCGGCTTGAGGATCCACATCGCACGCGGGTTCGCTTGGAATTGCAGCAGAAATTGCTGTCGATCGTAGTCGTTGGCCGTGAGATATGTGTCCGGGATGATGCCCTCGTAGGCCGTAGGATGCCGCTTTCTCATTCGCAGCAGATTGGCGCAAAGTCGATCTTTGCGACCGAGCTCGAAGCTTCCTGGGAAGTGGTTCACCTGCTGACAGGAAAGCAGAGCAGCGTATTCCTGTGCTTTCATATGGTGGCCCCAGAAGAGGTTCCAGTGTGACTGGGACTTGGTCGGTCGCACATTGGCGGCCTCAAACACGCGACGTATCGCGTTATACATGAAGCGCTTTGTGAACTGGTACGTCACACGAAGGTCGTCAGTCTCCGGGACCTCACGGACTATCGGCAAACGACGATCGATCAGCCTCGATGTCAGCGTATAGATCGAGCAAGAGACTCTACCAACCTTCATACCCAATTGGGCACTCGCGTTTGAGCTGGACATACGCTGGATAAGGGAAGAAGAGCACTGGGGTGATGCTGTTGTCGACTTGAGAGACGAGGACGTTAAAGCTCTTGCGCTCTCCTCTCTCCTTCATGAGCAGACGTCTGAGCTGCCCCACGTATCAAGCTCAACACATCTTGATTCTTTCAGCTGCTATGAATAGTTTTCTCCGTGATGACCTGCTGGGCTATTTGAGGCTGCTGTTGTTGTGTGGGGCGTTGAATCCTGGATGTGCTCCGGGAGTGACGAGACCAAAAGCTTGGCTCTCTCAGCATCAGCATGGAGATGGTGATTCAGAAGATTGGGAGCCCCGTTGCCGATCATTCGACGAGGAAGAGCAGTATTCCTAGACGATGGAACAGCGGCACCAACGTGGCTTCGCCCGCCCCCGCAGCGAACTCAAAATCCTCGACCAAATCGCTCAAGGAAGAGCCCACGACAGAGCACAGTGGCAAGTCGCTGTTGTCGTTCAAGGCGTATTACCGCAAGCTACGCACGTTCAAGGGGACAGTGAAGGCGCTGATCAATCTTAGATGCCTCCCATTCTCTCAGACAAAGCACCTGGCAGCTCCAATAGCAGAGGCTGCGCAATCGTCGAGTCGGTGAGTGCGAACCTCATCCATCATTCCGATAAACTCCTGACGTTCAGGTGGGTGCTCCAGAGTGGCGTCACGAGTCGGTAAACTGTCGCTTGATGGTGATACTTTACAAGAGGTTCAGCGCCAAGTCGAGAGTCTCGTAGACGGCGGGTAAGGCGAATGTGTAGATCTATGTGAGAGGGAGACGCTGAAAGAGTGACGTACCATCTGATGCCAGACATGTAGTGCTGGAGCTCGACCGCGAACAACGCCAAAGCGTAGCATACCGTCAACAAGGGGACCTCGCGCATTACACTGAGGTGAGCGATACAAGCAGTTCTTCACTTTGTGGCAAACATTGTGTGCAATTAACATGGCTATTCATCAAACAGGAAAATGTTCGGAAAAGATTGAGCCTGAAAGACAACAGGCTCATGATTGCTCTCACCCAGCGACTTTGGGTCACGGCCGTGCAGACGGATGACCAGAAGCTGCACTTCGACGACTACGAGATCTACATGTTGCGTCTACATCGGCTGATTCTGCCTGAATTCGACGTTGTGCAGTCGCAGGAGCTGATCTTGGAAGACTGGACGCGGGATTCCAACGGAAGTGACCACTTGGACTACGGTTTTTTCCACAGCTCCATGTTTGAGCTCGTAGGTGAGCATACCATCACTCAAGTGAGTAGGATTTTCCAGTGCTGACTGGTCCTACCTTTGCCATGTGTCAGATCTGTGGACCGACACGGTGGAGCCAGAAGATGTGAGTCGCCATCATTTCTTCATGATATTAGTTAGCAGCTGACTTATTCGTGTGCTTTTGTATAGTATATTTCCCTGCTATACTGCATCATGCATAGTTTGACCTGTGCATACCAAGGCCGATACAAGCTGAAAGAGCTTGAGGGTATTTACTCGATCTTGGCGTTGCGACCATATTGACGTTCTCTGACTATGAACTGGTACAGATATCAATCCCATCGATATTGTTGAATGTTCGAAACACACTTCTCAGGAAGAGATCGAGCGCGATCTGGCGAGCGAAATGAACGGGAAAGACGCCCAGTTCTATCAGGATTTGGCCACGAGAGAAGCACTGGAAGACGAACTGGCTAACCAAAGCACGATCGAAAATGGTGGAGATACGCTCCTAGAACGAGGCGCGGATAATGCGTCACTGTCGGACTTGGCGAACGCTGCAACCACGAAAACAGTGCAATTGCTTGGCAAATTCTCTATTGGCAAGGGCGATGCACAAAGCAATTCAGATCCTGAGGCTTCGAAAGCCCCTGACCCGGCAAACCAGCGTTCAGGACAGCGGAAAATGTCAGGACCGAAGGATAAACATGGCGGCGCTAAGCGCATAGACGACTCAAGCTCACGAGATCAACGCCATGGAGGAATCGGCAATAACGCTGCGTCGGCTTCAGCTTCCACAACCAGAAGATTTCTCTCAGCAAAAGTGCGACCGCGGAAGACCACCACCTTTATGGACTACGGCAGCCGCCTTCGCATGAATATTGTTTACGGTAGGCCTCGCTGTATCTATCTTCTGTATGTGGATGGCGATCCTTATTGATGTATACTCAGATCCATCGATCGATCCTTCGACTGTTGATGGCGGACAGTTGAGCTCGACAAGTCCCCCACAACCGATATTCACACCACCAGTGCGTGCACAATATAGCGCATCATCCAAACGGATACACGGCTTTCCAGTGATGGAGAAGTTGCCCATGGCCAACAGCAGTGCGCTCCCATCCAGTGTGAACCACAGTAACACCGTCAGCATCAGTTCCGACGTGGAGGTCTACGACAGCAAGACGGATTATCTGAAAAAGCTACCATCAAGTCGCGCTATTATCTACCCTCACACGACCGCGTATCCATCCAGTAGCGGCTTTTTACAGCTTAATGGAGCACCGCCCAAGATCAGCACAACAGGGCATCATAACCACGATACCTCGGCTCCAAAGACCTTGGATACCAACGACATCCACAGCGTCATTATTGACCCAAACGACCCGAAAGCTGGCGAAACCCGGCCAAGCTCATCTCCATGTACGTTCAGTCGAGCTTTTCAATGCCTAGGCATACTCACAGCTGCGTGTTTGATTGGTTCATTCAGTCGGTTCGACTGGGCAAGGGCGAGGCGCTACGTCACCTCGCTCTGCGACATACAAGCGCCAGCTCCAGTCCCCAACGTCAGCTGCATCCCAGTTGCATTTAAAGCTGGGCGACGCGACCAGCTTCAGCCCACTGCAAGGTCGCAATGTTGCCAAGTATTTCCCTTCGCCGTTGTCTGCGATCAATGACATGCATGCAGTCACCAGCACACCAGCCGAGTTCTCCATCTCAGGCCAGCCAGTCCAGACGCGCGGCAATCGCTCCAGCAGTCTACCAGAGCCAATCAAAGACCCTCTGGAGCTTATCAGCTTGGTTGGGACCAATGCCGCAACTCCTCGATCGGCTGCTTCTCGCCAGCCAAGTGATCTGAATCTCATTCTCTCGGCCGTAGGGACTTCGCCACGCTCGCCCTCGCACCAGAAGCAGCGCAGTCCACGACGCTCCACCGCCAGACTGCAGGAAGGCGGCAGTCATCGTGTGAGCACGCCGTCTATCGTGAGCAGACCGCAGCAGCAGAGCATGAATCTCGAGGTGCAGAGCCACTCGCTCTCGCCTCGTAAACCGCAATGAGGGTCTGACCCACATGGCTACACTCCCATTCACTTTTCCTCTCTTTCATTGGTTGAAAATCGATGTGCTCTTCGATATGATTGGCTAGAAATTTTAAATCCGATCACCGCCGGCCCATTCGCCATGACGATGGACGCGGCAGAGCTGCGCTGGTGGGACGCCCAGTTCCGTGGCGACGGCTCTGGTGCCCCCAGGGGCGTGCACTACGAGGCATCTTTCTTCCCAGCGCTGCTGCGTGCCTGCGAGCGTGATCTGCCGTCGGGAGAAGAGCTCTCGCTCGACGAGCTGCGCGTTCTGGTGCGGTTTTGTCTCATCGAGGACGCCGCGAGCGAGACCGTCACGCAACAGGACGTACGCAGCCGCTGCCTTTCCTGCGCATGTGTCTCTTGCTGACTCACTGACTGCTCTGTGTGTGGCTGTGTCCAGTTCCTTCGCTTCCTTGCGCGGTTCGGGCCGCTTGAGTTTACAATCGCCAAGGCCGTCTCCTGCTTCTGCGTGAACCGAGAGCTGGTGCCGTGGTTCCACGGCATGCTGGGTCGCAACAAGGCTGAACAAGTGCTCTCGAACCACTCGTCCTCCTATGGTGACGGCGCGTTCCTCGTGCGCTTCAGTGAGACGCACCCGACCAAGTTCACGCTCACGTATGTGAAGGTCCACGTGGATTCCGGCCGTCGCGAGATGAAGAACTGTCTGCTGGAGAATATCGGGACCAAGGGCTATGCTCTCAGCGACTCGCGCAATCGTGCGTATCCGTCCATCCAGTCCTTTGTCCAGCGCAGTGCTGCGCGGCTGCGAACACCTGTGGGCTCTTTCCTGGCAGAGCGTTGTAACCAGGCGCTGGCTCGGATCCGAGCGCAGCAGGACCACCACTGCAACTCGTACACATCGTTCAGCGCGGAGACTCTGGACATGCATGAGAGCGCGCCCAAGGAGCTGCTATTCTCCAGCTCTCCGCCCGCCAGTATAGCGTCCTTGGTACAGAGATACAAGCCAGACAACCAGGCCGACAACGACTCGGCCAGCTGCGCGGACAACTACACCAGCTTCGCGCTCAACACAGTGACACCTCCGAGATTGACGAAACCGATCGTGCGTGCTCCATTAGCTCGACCTCCAAATCCGACCACCAACAGCCCAGCCAACAGTCTCCGAGGAGCCTACACGCAGGACGACTACGGTTGCTTCACGGATCCGGTGCCCGCGGCGGAGATTTCAATCTCTGGATTCAAGCCTGGCGACAGCAGTGGCAGTTCTAGCACATCCATGTCGAGCGATTCGTTCTCCACTGTTGCGTCTAGCGACTATAGCGACTTCGTATCCTTCGTGCAGCAATCAAACAACCAAGTGCCGTCGCCCGTCGCCCTGCGCTTAAAAGCGAACGATTTCAACGCTCCTAGCGATGCCTACGCGACTTTCGACTCCCTCGCTGCTCGGTTTACTGCCGAATCGGAGAAACTGGCGCAGCGCGGTGAGTTCGCCATGGCCTTTGCGCAGAGGTCGCCGCCTCGGAACCTCAAATGCTGCGATAATAACCAGACGTACGGATTCTTTGGTCGGGACGAAGTGGCCAACTCCCCTCCTCGTCACGCTCGCTCTATGCCTCCTCGCACGATGGAGTCCGCTACTCTTCAGCCTGAGTCGCTCAGGGATTCGGCTCCCGATCTGTATGGCCGCTTTGAACCGCCTTCGAAGGAGCCTCAGTCGCTTGCAACAGCTTCGTTCTCTGCTGCCTCTCCAAACTCTGATGTCTACGGCAGCTTTGCAGCTCTGCAGCTCACAGAGCCAACGCCAATTGAAGGGTCTGTTATGCTCTCAGGTCAGATTCCGCTGCCACCTCCAGCAGCACTAGTACCAGTTGATCAATCCTCCTCAGGGGAATCTATCGTCTCCGCCTTGTCCGAGCTCAACACCGGCATGGAGTATTACAAGCAGAAGCTATTGGACCAGGCTCTGCATCGATTCATCAGTGCCCGAGGCATCGCTAAGGCCACGGAAGACCGGGTCGTGGAAGCGCGAGCGCTGGGCAATCTGGGCACCGTGTATCTGGACATGGAGAACCCGCAGCAGGCCGTGGTTTGCTACCAGCAGTGCCTTGACATCACCAAGCAGATCAAGGACACCAAGCGCGAGCGCACCATCCTGAACAATCTCGTGCTGGCGCTCATGGCCTGCGAGGAGTTTGACCGCGCGCTGTGCTACTGCCAGGTGCAGCTGGATATGACTATCAATGAGATCAACCGGCGCAAGATCCTCTCGCGCATGAGCCTGCTGCGCGAGAAAGTGGCGCGCTCCAGTGCGCTCGACTGATGATAAAGCTGCGGTCGTGACGTGTGTGAATGAACATGTAAAAGCTGTCTTAGTGTGTCAATAATCCGGTGCGGCAAGAGGACAACAAAGCGCACTGCTCGGTGCTGGAATTTTGCAGACGACCCGGCTTGTCCTTTACATCCAATCGCCTGTTGCTTGAGCCAGCGGATTGCGCTCCGCGTCCATTTTCAGAGATCGTGTTAGAATGATGTTACTGCGTCTCACACGTGTGCCAAGCAGCCAGTCGCAGTCCGGTATTCCCCGTGTCGTCCATCGTGGGCCGCAGGGTTAGATACAGCAGACCCGACCAGGCCCCTGAGGCGAAACCCATTAGTAAAGGCCGCAGTAAAAGCGCGAGTTTCGTCCAGCTGGCCCAGGCAGGAGGCACTCGTGTACACGACGGCGTTCGCTAATGCTACGCTACGGTAGAAGAGCGGCCAGTCAGGAGACTGCCTGCCGGCTGGGGCACTGGGTCGATTCAAGGCGGTCTGACTTGTCCATAGTGAACATAGGTACATCTCAGCAGCTCTTTTACCTGAGTCGAGCCATATCTTTTACATTCGCGTGGTCGGTTATTACACTCTCAGTTAACCGTTACATGCGGTTCGACGTGATCCACCAGCTGGCGGCCCAACTGCTTGAGCCAACTGACGCCGCCTTTGCTGGTCACAAGGCCGATCGCTCACACGTCGCAGGCAAAGACGCGGCTAATGAAGAGGCTGGGACTGTCCGTCCGGCGCTATTGCGATGAGATGGAGCTCCTCTGCACGTTGCGCGATCGCACGACGACCGCCATGTGAGGAGCTGCAGGCAGCGCCGCGCAGGACATGACACAGTTGAATTTGCCTCGTGGCCCATCAAGCGCCTTCCACTCTCATGGTTTCGACTTCATTCCCCAAGCTCCTGCTCAGCCTGGCCTATTGCGGCTTCGCGGCAGCGGCCAACAGTTACACGACCACGACCTCCAGCAGCAGCTCGCAGGTGAGTTTCAGCGAATGGCGACAGACCAAGTACTACAAGGAGGCGTGCGAGAAGAGCTTCCTGCCGTCCAGCAGTCTGTCCGGAAGCGGCAACAGCGTCTCTGTGAGTTCGGGCTCCTCCAGCACCACCGGCGAATTTACGGCCGGCACCATCGGCTCTACCAGCACCAGCAGCGGCTCATCGGACGATGCTCTCGCCGTCGAGGAAGAGCGATACAACCAGGCACTCACGGTCATCGCGGAGCTGCAGAAGGCGCACCCGTACGCCACGTTCTCGGTCAACACGCCCTTCGCGCTCATGACTGAGGCGGAATTCGTAGCCTACGTGAACCGCAACGGCGCCAACCCAGCTTTGCTCCCCACGGGAAACAGCTCCAGTCTGTCCACGGCCAGTGCTTCCAGCTCGGTCTCGACCAGCGGCGATGGCGGCCCCAAGACTGGCGACACCGACTCTAGCGGCACCAGCACGACCAGCACGACCTCGGGTTCTGGTTCTTCGGACGAAGTAGTCGTCGACTGGGAGACGGCCGGATGCGTCACGGCTGTAAAGGACCAGGGCGAGTGCGGCGCCTGCTGGGCGTTCTCGGCCACGGCTGCCATGGAATCTGGCTACTGCGTGGTCTCCGGCCAGGCCAGCCTCCCGTCTCTTTCGGACCAGGAGCTCATCAGCTGCGACGTGGACGGCGAGAGCGACGGCTGCAGCGGCGGCTACGCGGCCTACACGATGGAGTGGGTGGCCGACAGCCGCAGCGGCAAGATGTGCACCTTGGACTCGTACCCGTTCACGTCCACGGACGGCACGTCGACCAGCACGTGCTCGGACAGCACGTGCACGGAGGTGTACATCGGTGTCACCGGCTACGAGTCGATCCGCAACGACGTCGACGCGCTGGAAGAGATGGTGACCCAGCGACCAGTGTCCGTCTTCCTGTACAGCGGCTCCAGCGCCTTCCAGTACTACTCTGGCGGCATTCTCACGGGCGATAGCTGCGCTGAGACTGGCTCGCACTCGGCCCTTGCGGTCGGCTACGGCACGTCCGGAGGTGTCAAGTACTGGCGTCTGAAGAACCAGTGGGGCACGTCCTGGGGTGAGGAAGGCTACGTGCGCATCGAGCGACGCTACTCGGGCAACACGGACGGAGCCTGCGGCGTGGAATACTACGCCACGTACCCGACCTTCGACTCGAGCGTGATTTCCAACTCGACGACCACGACTCCGACCACCACGACCGCCACCCCGACCACCACGACGGCGACCCCGGTCACCACGACCGCTACTCCCACTGCCACCACTGCGGCCCCGGCCACCACCACCGCGGCTCCTGCGTCAACGACTGAAACTCCTGCCACGACCACTGCCACGCCATCAACGACCACCGC
>JAADVF010000531.1:0-20620 GCA_023334555.1 Elongisporangium undulatum
CGGCGCTTTTCGTGGCCAGCAAAGTCCGGTCCCTCGTCAAAGCGTCCGATTATCTTCAGTCTTTCTCGCTTGTTTCGTTGGTTCGGTGGATCCCATGAGCTTGTTGTACACGTCCTTGTCTGCGTCTGCGTCGTCAAACAAGCCGAACCAGTCGTTGCCAACGGTGTTCCAGTGGAGCATGGCGTAGTCGAAGGCGGCGCACAGGCGTTCAATCATGTACCTGACGATCTGATTTGCTGCGTACGCCGTCGACAGATGGTGCGGCTTCGCTCGAATGCACGTGTAGAGCACTTTCATTCCTCGGCCTTGGTCATCTCCGCCAACTGCCGCACGAGACGGCTCTTACCAAAGCCAGAGCTTTGCGCGATCGTGGTATACGGCGCCAGGAATCGCTTAGGGGCGTTCGTGTGAACACTCCAGCACTTGCGCATGTACTAGTGGAATTCTTTTGCCGCGGGGCCCAGGTACTCGGCTTGAAACGACTGCTTGACGGCATCTGTGACCTCAGACTCGCAGCTCAGATGGCTGGATAAGGCGATAATCTTCCCCAGTGCAGCGACCACTGCTTCTTCAAACGCAAACCGGTCTTGAAGGTTCATTGAACGTACGTCGCCATACGTCGCTGTATTGAGGCGTTTCTCCTAGTATCCGAACTCGACAACACGGTCTTGGAACGCGTGTAGATCTGCAGCAGCTCATGCACAGCGTCCGAGAGCGCGCCTGCATCCTTTTCAATGAGCGTTGCGGCTACTCATCGAGTTTTACGATTTGATCCTGGCTATTATTTGTAATTGAGTCTGATGTCATCAATCAGTCACGGCAGCAATGCGCTGGTGCATTGATCTTGATTTTCTAATTGGCTGCAAGATACTCCCAAGCAGCCATGATCGCCAAACCGTCGTTCGGTGGCTCTAAATGCCGAGGCGTTCTGCATGCCCACTGGACCTGCAGCTCACTCGTCCGAGACCTGCAGCTCGTGCTCCAGCATCGTGTCTTCGTCCTGGGCAAAGTGGAAGTGGCCGTTCACGGTCTTGCCGCTCAGCACGTGCGGCAGCCAAATGTGATCGTCGGCCCACATCTGGTCGTACGGGATCGCGTCTTCGTCGTACCACTGCGGCCTCATCTCGTCGCTCTCGGACGGCTCACCAGTGAACTTGTCTGTGTGGTACACGTGCACTTCCTACGCAGCCAAGAGCGTCAGCCTGAGACTCGTGCAGCCTCCTCCCTTCTCCAACGTACCAGCAGCTCCTTCCCGCCCACGAACGAGAACGTCAGCACGCCACGATGGGCCAGATCGCTCTCGTTCACGTCCACGTTGGCCTCCTCTCGGATCTCACGCGCCGCCGCGGCCACGATGCTGGCGTCCGTGGGGTCCACTTTGCCTCCGAAACCGTTCCATTTGCCCAGGCTGAAGCCGCGCTTCTTCTCGCCCAGCAGCACCTGCAACTTCTGGCTCTGGGCTCCAGAGGAGCGCACCAGGAAGGCCAGAGTGAGCAGCTTGCGCGGGAGCGACGGCGGGGTCACCATGGCCGCTGATGGTCCTGGTACCGATGAATCTGTATGAAACATGTGAACCTGTATCAAACTGTGTGGCAGCACTGTCATGCAGAAAGGATGGGCTGCGCAACACATCAGGGCAGTATCACCAGCGTTCGCGCGCAGCGGCGTGGTGTTGCTGAAGGGAATCGTCGATCGCAGCGTACAGAGGGCGTCGTGTACATCAGCAACGTCACTAACGTGTACAAGGACGTCGTTAAAACGCACAGCTCTTGAGAATCTCGAGATTCACCCGATGGTTCCTTAACATCCGAGAAGCAAATCTACCGTCGTTTAAGAGCTAATCCACTTTGACAAACTGAATGTGTTCGGCAACGGACACCAAAGAGCTGAACTCGCATCATGCGAGAGATTCTCATAGAAAAACTGCAGTGATTCGCCTCGTAGGCAAACAGACATCACATCGTATCGTTCACAGGAACGCGTTCAAAGCACTTGAAACTTGCACAGTAGCAGTAAGAAGCGCTTGGTGGGATCATTCTTCTCGTGGTTGAAGCCGAGCTGTCCGTTGTGGCCGTACCATTTCCATAGCTTCCCATTTAGCCATCCGATGGCTCTAAAACTGGCCAAGTTGACGGGTTGGCGTAAGATTTGAGGAATATGTCATCAGTGCGCTGATACGAAGTGGTACACTGTTAAACAAAACGCTAAGCTCTCTTAATTGTCTCTCGAACTCGTTTGGGTCGAAGCAGCCAACCATCGTCAGAAACTCGTCTGGGTTTGGACACCATGCAATGTAAACGTATCACAGATTGTGGAATCTGGGCCCACCACCACAAGCATTCGCGTGACATCAACGATGTTTGGATTTTTATCCATCGCTTCGTTCAACTCACGTAGTCGATGCGGCTTTTCTCATTTCGAATGGTCGCCTGGATATAAGCCACAACAGTCTCTGGGTGACTGCTTCCACTCCGAAACGCTTCACACATCACCACTGCATCGATGGAAGGGAAGAATGGATAGTCTGGATGCCAATAAGTCCTCTGAGAGAGATTGGCCAAGCATGTGTAGCAATCCTCTTCATTCTCACCGCGGCATTCAACATTTGGAACGGTCTGTCGTAGTAGGATCCTCTGCGCATCTTCAACACAACAGGAGTCTTCTTCGCGTACGCTTCATGGACGGCATGGTGCAATAACTGCTCATACGCGGTACCCAAGAAGCCAGCACCAATAGATTCTGCATACTTGAACGCTTCCAACTACTTCTCCATGCCTACATGTCGTCCCAACAACTTCAGCGCATATCCAGAATCCACCGAGACCTTCCAGTATCTTGAGTTTGTGTAATGCTCTTCGTTGTTTGGATCGGTTATGTAATGGCGCCGAACTCGATCTACTTGATTTTTGCTCCGATCACCTCCATACGTGTACACCAGTTGGTATGTCTGCGCATTGCCAACTTTATCACAATCTTTTTCAACTTGTTCCTTGAGAGCTTCGCGCGTCTCGCCGAACTCGCGCAGACTCCCACCAGAGTAGAAGTGCTGCTCTTTGACAAGCTTGGGCCAAGCCGAATCCCTCGAAGTTTTGGTCTTGCGAAATCCAGTTGAGATCACCCAGTTGGTCAAACGTGCGTACTGCTCTAGGTCGTCGCGCTGCCGCGCCGGTAAAACCACAACATGTGAAGGGTCATCGTGCTTCGCGTCATACTGACACGATGTAGCCAGATGATGACATGGAAGAAGTCCATTTGCTTCCGAATCGACATAAGCTTGCGAATAACCATCAATAAGAACGAGCGCACCCTGAAGCTTCTCTTCCTCGCGAAGGAGTTGCAAGCGAAAAGCAGAGAGGGTTTTTGTCGAGCAAACGATCCTTGTCCATCAAAATACACCACTGCATTCGAGACGTCGCCTTCTTTCACGCGGCGTACGATGAGCACTTTTCGATTCTCAACACATGTCATGTACAAACCGAGAAGCATTAGAAAGCACGACTTGCCAACACCAGGCGACTGGATGCAAAGCCCGACTACTGTAGTCACTTGGCGGATGTCACTTCTTTTCGCGTACCCTAGTACCATCACTCTCTTTAATTAGGCGAAGAACAAAATAAATCAGTATAATATCTCACAGGAGATTCGAATTACGTACTGACCTACTACCGTAAGGCGGCTTGAACGGTTGCGCGAATGTAAATCCAAGCCCCTCAGTTTAAGAGCTGACTATGTGCGTATCCTTGTCAATACGAGTAGGGTTATTCCCATTGTACTCACTCATTAATTCATTGTTGTTATATGTTCTTAAATCCAGGCTACGTGGCTTCGTTGTCTTTAGCACCACCCGTTGGTTGAAGTCGCCCTTGTGTTACCTTCGCGTCACCTCCAGCGCTCCACCTCACGGTTGCTGGTCAAATCTCAGAATCCCATCAAGCGCGCGCACGGGAGGGAAGACACGCGCGCCGTCGGGAAGAGAGCCTCGCCATTACGTTGGGTCTGGGCTCGCACCGCGTCGCGACCGCCATGTTCGGCGTCTTGCTCATCGGCCTGCTCACGGTCCTGATCCCGCTCTCGCTCTGCGTCGTGCCGTCGCTGGCCCGCATCACAGTCTTTCCCTGCCTCACGAGCCTCATCTACCGCTTCACTTCCGCCTACGTGCAGCCATGCCTCAAGGTCGAGGTGTTGTTCGGCGCCTTTGACGTTTCGGAGAACGCCGCGGGCCTGCGCGAGACGCTGCGCGGCGTCTCCATCGCGCTGTACTTCGTGAAGCTGCAGAACGCGTTCATGAAGACGCTGGCGTTTGCGCAGCAAGGCGTGGCGCCGGTCGCGCTCACGGGCGTTTCCATCAAGGCTATCCAGCTGCATCTCGCGTCCACGTGGCGCGTGCTGCTGGAGATCGAGGAGATGGAGGTCGACGCTGTCATGGTGGACCCGACAGCCGACGGCACCTTTGAGATCAAGGACGCCGTCGCGATGAAGCTCGGAGAAGCCGCCGGATGGATCAACAAGCTGGTGGCGCAGAAGACCAAGGACGAGCAGCAGCAGGCAGTGGCCGCCGCTGACCCAAACGCTGCGCCCAAGAGCTTCTCGTTCAAGGACCGCGTGGTGCAACTCATCATGGCGCAAGTCGAGCTGCAGATCAAGAACGTCAAGATCAACGTCACGTCCAAGTCGCCTGTGGTCGCCGACAGTGCGACCGAGACGACGAATCAGACCGAGCCAAGCGGACTCGAGGTGGTCTCACGCAAGGACCAGCCGCTGCCCACGCGCCTGTCGATCAGTTTGAAGTCGTTTGAGATCTTTTCGTCCGTGAAGCACGAGAATCTGGAAGAGGCGTTGGACTTGGTGCTGACTTCGAGCGACATTCGCGTGCAGCACAAGATCCGCATCAAGGAGTTTCTGATTGACGCTGCCAAGGTTGACGCCGAGACGCCTAAGGAAAAGGATGATGGACTCAAGAAGACCAACAGCGGCACGTTGCTGAGCTTCCCCGCCTTGGAACTGAGGCTTGAAGTGCCGCCAATGGCTCGTGTCATGGGCATCGTTGAGAACATTGCGCCCATTCCGCTGGACAAGCGAGTGGCTCAGGTGCAGCTGATCTTCTCTGGTGTGAACAGCCTGTCGATCCCTCGGGAGTTGCTGGTCAGTGTTCTTGGAGATTTGTACGTGCCTTACATGAACCACCAGTCGCTGGTCAAGACTGTGCGCTTCCAAGAAGCCGATGCGACGTCTCAGAATGAATTGACGGCTGATGAGATCTCCTTTTACGTGGAGAACTACGGCAAAATCGACACGAACAAGAACTTATCCGCTGCTGAAAAGACGGAGCGATCTGCAAAGATTCTGGAGCTGGAAGGCAAGATCTCTCTCGCGACCATTCTCAAGCTGCGAAGTCGTGCTGTCGGTCTCGTGCAACATTTCCGCAGTGCGCAAGAGGATCTTTCGCTGGCCGATTACAATGCGATTGTGCAGGAGAATGCTTCAAAGCAAGAGAACATGATGTTCAAGTCGATGCTGGTCGCCTTGCGCTTGGAGAATCTGAGCATGTCGTTCTCGGAGCGTGGAAAGCCGATCGGTGAGATGGTCTTTGTGGAGTTTGGGGTTAATATGACGTCGTACACCATTCCGAATGGAGAAGAGAAGTGCACCCTAGATCTCGAAGTGAACATGGAGCAACTGATGTTCACGGTCAACAAGACTGCTGCATCTGGGCCGGTTGGGTCTTCTGTGTCCAAGTTAATTTACGCTGACTTTCAGTCGGCTTCTTCAGCGACGGATTCTGTTGCTCGACCTCAGCTGTTGAAGGTTCATCTCGCTCAATTCCAGAATGGCCAGCAGAATATTGAAACAGCATTGAGTCACTTGCAGATTATTGCATCGACTGAAGTTCTGGAACATTTCTTGAAGTACATTGATCGATTGAGTACGGAGACGGGTCAGGTTTTGGCTACAGTGCGCCCACCCGTTGTACCTGAACCGGAAATCGTGGTTTCCGCGTCAGCATCAGATGTGGTTGTCGCGTCCATGGCTCCTTTCAGCGTCTTGGGCGGAAAACTGTTGAATCTTGCTGTTGATGTGGACGATTGCCATGTTTTGCTGATGCCAACTGCCTCGTTCACGAAGAGTATGCGCATTCAATGCGGTGATGCCGGCTTGAACACCCGAATGGATTTACCTATGAGCCTTCGTATTCGCGTCGAAAGTACCAGAACAAAAGAAAATATTCTGATGGAGGCTTCTGAACTCGGCTTGATTGCAAGATACATTGAGGCAGATGACGAGTTTGAAGCACTGCTGGTGCCCACAAGCTTGGTCTGCCAGTTTTCGCTCGAGGAAGACGCCGTGAACCCGCTGCTTTGCCACGAGAAGATCTCTTTGCAAGTTCCTGACGTTGCTTTTGTGTTTTCGGATTTAAGTTTGGCTCTTGTTTCGTCCTGCTCTCAAGCGCTCGGCAGCATGCAGACAACTACTCCCGAACAAGCCTTGTTGAAGGAGCAAGCTCGCATGAAGCAGGAGGAGCTTGTCCGTCAGGCGGAATTAGATGCGATTCTTGCCCGCATTCGTCGTATTTTCGATGATATTGATGTCGATAAAAATGGTCACATTGATATCGGCGAGCTGCTGATCCTCTTGCGTCGTATCAACGTGGGCGGAAGTCTGCTGGAAAGCGAGTTGGAACATTTCGCCCGTGCTCTTTTCAAGGAAATTGATCACGATGCAAATGGCTACATTGAATTCGAAGAGCTGCGTGAGTATATGCGCGAAGATAACTCGAAAATGTCTTCCGATTTCGATGGCAGCGGCGATCTTACCGGCGTTTTGGACCTCCGCGGAATCGAATATCATTCGAATGAGGTGATTGGAAAGCTGTGTGATTCTTCCATCTCGAACATGACCCAATTTGAAGATCTTATTGGAAAACCTTTTGTTCAAGCACGATTCTGGGAGCTGTACGAAGCCGAAATCCTTGTGAAGAAGGATAGTTTTGGCTCGCACGCACCAGTTGATTTGCAGAAGAAACTCGTGCGATTAGTGAAGAATTACGAAGCCGCGAAGCTTTTGTGGGAAAAGCTGATCATTCCGGCTTTGAACGAAGAAGAAAAGTCAAAGGATGAAGTGCACGATTGGCTACTTCAGCCATTTACACACTGTGGCGGTGTGAGCGAGTACAACAGTGCGGCTCGAATGATTGCGAAGAAGAAGCGAAGTGGCATTTTCAGTGCTGCCGTTGGTGAAAACGAGCATTTGATTCAGCTCGCGCAACACCCGAATCCGATCAAGAAGAAGATTGAGTTTACGACTGATTTCCTCCTTGGCAACTTGTCGTTTACTCTGATGGACACGGATCTCCCAGCCCAATTTTGCCGCGGTAACTTCAACATCCAGGATGTAAAGGTCTCACTCGAGCTGAATGCATCAGAAATTGATGCGTACAGCCCAGTCGATTGGACAGGTTTGACGACGTCTGGAAGCTGTGAGTGGACTGCTCTGTTTGGTGTGAACATTATGGCGTCATGCTACAGTGAAATGGCTGGTGAGATGGAAAATGTGATTGAACCGTGGGAACTTCTTGCTGGTCTATCGTCAAACTATGGTGAAAATGGGTTGGCTGTGCTTGTGGAGGCAGCGAAGCGCTTCCAAATCAACGTGACGCCGAGTCTTTTGAAAACCTATCGTGCGCTCATGGAAGTGATGGATGCTGATGTCGAGCCAGCTACGTTCCAGAAGTACCAAGAAGACCTTCAAAGCGCCTTAATCGTCCAGAGCCATCGTGGTTCTGCTCGTGGCACGGAGTGCTTGATTCAAAACTTCACAGGATGCGATCTTGTGCTGCAATTGAATGGTGAAGACATTCAAGTCAAAGCGAACGATCGAGCATACACAACCAAAAGTGCTATTGCTGACAGCAAGACGGAGATTATCTTGGTGAAGATCAACGATTGGGGCAGCAAAGAAAGCGTGTCTCTGCCTGCATTTGGATGCGTCAATGTTCCTGTTACCAGTGAAGCTAACGCGACTCTGTTTGTGTCTGCTTGTTGCCGATTTGAAGATCCTCAACGTCAGAGATTGATTTTGAAGTCGAACTTTTACTTGAACAACCAGAGCACACAGCATTACGAGATGAAATATTTGGTGCATGGCAGTGAAGGACGCGATGCGATTACGTCGGAAGTGATTTCCTTGCGCCCCAATGAGCGTGTGAACCTTCCTGTATCATTGATGATGGGAATGACTGAGATCTACGCCCGCCCCAAGGGTTTTGATCGATGGACTGTGACTTCTTCGCTCAATGATGATTTGATGACTTCTAGTCTTGCGATCCAGGAGCTGCGTGATTTCGAAAATGCAATGAAGGAAAGCGAATTACAGCGCCGTGGTGGATCAATTGTTTACATTGAAAACCAGGAAACTAGCTCGAAGGTTGTGAGCCAGGTGGCACCGAACGTGCTACTTCGTCGTTGGCATCTTCGCTCTCATTTTGAGTGGGAGCTGTCGGTGTTGCCGCCATTTATGGTCCGAAACTCACTTCCTTACACTATGGAATTCCGTTTCATCGAATACAAAACGACATCATCCAAGAATGTGAACGCTGAGTTCGTAAAGATTGAAGAAATGCTGACGAGTGAGAACGACGCAGTTCCTAGTACTGTGATGAGTGGAAAGGTTGAATCTGGCCAAGATGCGGAGATTGCTGGTGCGTCCTGCCAGTATCCTGGTTACATGAGCGTTCGTCTAGTGACCTCGAAGAAGAAGCAAGTCGCTTCATCGTGGTCGAAACCATTTTTGATGGCTATTCATGGATCTTTGGACCACTTTGCCACCGCCCGAGAATCAGTTGTGCTGAAGGGAGGATTGCAATTTTCGCTTGATCGCTTGAGCCTTGCGAATCTACCGCGTCTTGTCCGTTTCTCGTGCCGATACTGGATTGTCAACTCGACTTCGATAAAGTTTGCTTGTGCTTCTGCATCACCTGGTGAAAAGGCGAAATCGTACGTCCCGATGGACCAGCACGATGACTTTGACAGCCCAATTCTGGCCTCCTTGGACCACGATCGATTGAGCTTGAAGCCAGCTGCAGTCGTGAATCACCGCCCGAAAGCTTGGGATTTGCTTGGTGCAATCCCAGAGTCTGCTTTTTCGAATTCTAGTGTCACGGATGACGTTATCAAGAACGCCTCGTGGTCAGAAGCCTTGAACACCACGACCATCAACACAGTGGGAGAGTACACGTGTGGTCCAAGTGTTTTCGCCATGAAGATTGATGCTTTGTATGGCAACTTTGACAACAGCATCGCGCTGACGTTGAGTCCTCGTTACTTTGTGCAAAACCGGATGAAGGAAAAGATTTGGGTGCAGACGTTTGGCTCGGCTGAAACGGACCCAGAAAAGGTCGATGATTCGTTCCACAAGCGTAGCCCCGACGATGTCAAGGCATTCTCTATGTCTCTCCAGCACGGCGAAGCATCACCTGCTTACCATTTCGGAACTCTAAAGAAGGGCGAGTCGCTGTCCAAGTGCCAGAAGTATATCTCCATTTCGCTCTCTGAAGAGTGGGGTGGAGACTCTGAATCATGGTCATTTGCGATTCCCGTGAACGCAGCTGCTGACATGTATCTGCAAATGTATTCGCCTATCCGACAGCGTTCGTTGATCTGCCAAGCCAGTGTCCAAGTTGTGGGCATGTACGTGTATGTCATTTTCAGCGACGTATCCAGCTCTCCTCCTTACCGAATCGAGAACTACACACCCTACACGATCAACTGCTCACAGTTGGGAGAATCGTCCTTGTTCAAGGGTGCCGACAAAGAGTACAGCGCTGTTGTGAAGTCTGGTGAATGGCATGCATTCACGTGGTACAACCCATTGTCCAAGGATCGTGACGTGGAGATCTTCATGACGCATGCTGAGGGCAAGAGCAAGGCAAAGAAGTACGATATCGACTTTGTCGGCTACCACGAGTCCATGAAAATTGACCTTCCAACCACCAAAACGCGAGTGGAGATTATTGTCGAAGTGGTAGTTGACGAGAGCACTCGAGTGCTCAAGTTCCTTGAGAAGGAACTGGAAGTCATTCGCCTTGAAAACCAGGAAACTCAACTGGAAGACGAGTTCCAGCAACGCAAGATGATGTTCGCGTCGTCGTTCGATATCCGCATTGCCGGCTTTGGATTGAGTTTGATCGATGGGTTCCCGCAAGAAATTTTCTTCGCCTCGATGGATGTGCTCCAGGTTCAGAAGCCGCCAGCGTCGTTGGAATGGACGTACTCGATCTTCCATCTTCAGCTGGACGACATGCTCTCATCAGCCAAGTTCCCTGTCATTTTGAACCCGATCAACGCTGGATACAGTGACAGATCTGCCGGCAAGGACCCAACGCCACTGCTGAAGTTGGTCGTCGACGCGGACTTGGCAGCCAAGATTGGTGTTTACAAGTTGTTGGACTTCCAGTTCTGCGGCTTGGCCCTTAAGGTCGACATCGATTACCTGGTCAGCCTTGTGAAGTTGGTGGAACCATTCTTGGTGACGGACACTGTGGTCGCCAACCGCTCTCTTCGTACGCTGCAGACTACGTTGCGGTCGCAAGTCCCGCCAGTTCCCGTGATGCAACTGACAGCCGATGGCAACATCCAGCATGACTTGGTATACATCAACCTCCTGCGCATCCATGCGCTCTCGATTGATTTGGAATATTCGATCACGCGCAAGGACATCGCTGGCAGTGGCGACGGCCGCTCCGTTATTCTTGGCTTCTTGACGCAGGTCATTGGATTGGTTGGCTCGAACCTGAGTGGATCGCCCAACTTTAACTTCAGTGAGATCGTGATCAACCGTTGTTTCTCCACGAAGCAGCGGCTGCAGAGCCAGTTGATCCAGAATTTCGTGCGCCAGGCTGTTCTCCAAGCGTACCGACTGGTTGGAAGTGCCGATATCATTGGCAATCCTGTCGGATTGGTCGAGGATCTTGGCTCAGGTGTTGTTGAGTTCCTGAAGCTCACCAAGGGCGAGTTGACAGGCGAATCCCAAACGCGTGGCGAAGGAGTGAAGGTCCTGGGTAAAACCATCGTCAAATCGGGTGCTTCTACTGTGGCGAAGATCACGGGATCGCTGGACAAGCTTGTGGGCGAGTTCGCAGAGGAAGACACCCAGCAGAGTCGACCGAGCGCCGGAGCTGATGCTAGCAATGACGACAGTGGCGGCATGAAGTTTGCCAAGGATTTTGGGCGTGGAATCACGGGCATTTTCACCAAGCCTGTGGAAGGAGCCATGAAGGGCGGTCTCACCGGCCTTGTGACTGGCACGGTGCAAGGTATTGCCGGCCCTGGCGTTGTCCTGCTCAAGCAGATCACGTCTACATCGCACAATCTTGCGTTGGGTGTGCAGTCTACGGTGGTGGATCGCTCGCCGTTTGGTGGCCGACGTCGCTTGCCCAAGAAGGTTGAGAACAACAAGCTGGTCGCAGACTTTGATGTAGTGCACTACAAGCCCACGCGCATGAATCTGGAAGTAGTTGGTGCCAGCGCTCTGCTGTCAGATAGCTCGTGTGATCCGCTGTGCGTCGTCCGCATTGACCATAAAACCGTTCTGAAGACACGCGTGTTATACAACACGCTCAACCCCGTGTGGCAGGAGAAGACGCAAGTGGAGATTGATGAGAACGACAAGGAGGTGCACTTTGTGGTCAAGGATTCCTACGGCGGCACCATCGACAAGACGATTGGCAAATGCATCGTGTCGATGCTGCAGCTACAGAATGATTTCAAGCCGCCAGAGCACTCGTCGGACTTGGCCGAGTGGGTTCGCAGCGGTGTGAAGCCTGGTGACACCACCAAGAACGTGAGCCACCAGGTGAAGGAGAAGGAGTACCCGCTGTTGTACTCCAAATCGCCCAGCGGTGGCTCAGGCCTGCTTCGCCTGGGCGGCAGCTCTACAAAGCTGAACGCCAACCGCGAGGAAGATGAGTACCAGATTCTTGTGACCGTTGGCGTGCTGCGTGATCTGAAGTTGAAGAGCTCGAGTGGAGGCGGCATGCTTGGTCTGGGCAACTTGGTCAGCAGCACGCCCAACATCTCGCCGTACTTCTCCATGCGTGTTGCCAAGGAGAAGACTCGCACCAACACAGCCAAGATGTCGTTCACCAAGACTGCCAAGGGCGCCAGCGTGGGTCGCGCGGAGTGGAACGAGACGTTCACGTTCCAGGTCAAGAAGACAGATCTGGACTCGGACGGTCTCCTGCTGCTGTCGCTCAAGGACAAGAGCATGCTGCACGACGAGACCCTCGGCTACGTGCGCAAGCCGCTGTCATCGTCTGCTGGCAATCTGAGCGAGGAGCTGCCTGTGGTGGAACACCGTGACGGAAGTGGCGCTGTGGTCGGGTATGTTGCCGTGAAGATCGAAGTCAGCTCTGCGACGATGGCTGTTGGGGCAGATGCTGCGGACGAGGAGGAGAAGTCGTCGTCGCCCTCGGAAGGTGCTGTGACGTTGCCTGCCCCGCTGCCCACGCGCGCATCGTCCATGATGCTTGGAGGTCGCAAGGCCGGCAAGATCCGCGTCGCCTGTGAGTTCGTGTAGGTCTACATAGTGGATACCGTCTGTAATACCGTATCCTCCTGCCTTTCGTATCTTGCGTTCCATGGTGAGACCATGTGCACATGAAAGAGCCATGGACTTGGTGTATGCGCATTTGATTCGATGGCCAAAAGGGGTTCCGAAGCGGTGCCTATTGGTGGAAATCGACTCCCATTCAGACCAATGGCAGCGCTGGTGCTTGGCGCAGTACCGTACTTGGCTGCAGCTGCTCCGGTGCAAAGAACGGAGCTGGATCAAAACGCGGTGACTCGGTCACTCTGTGGGGCTGAAGTCTGGATTGACAACCGTGGATAACCGTGGAGTCGATGGACGCACACTGCATGCGCGACAGTCCCGCACCAAGTCGGCCACCAGCCGGCGACTCTCTGCCCCGCTCAATGACCGGAACGGGCCGCAGCATCCTTTCTTCGTGAGTCCTCTCGAGAAGGAGCGAGAGAGCAGAAGGTTCCAGAGGCTCCTTGTATGGCGAGTGAGTGATGCGTGCACCTGTGGGGATGGGCAGCGGCGGAAAGGTTCCGCTTTTGTTGCCCGCATCCCACGGCGCGTTCTTGTGGTGCGTCTGTGATTGGCCAAACGCAGATGACACGCCAGCGTCAAAGGGTCTGCGTCAAGCATGGGCCTAATGAATGAGGATGCGCTGGCTCGAACGAGTTGGAGAGGGTATGCCATTAAACAGGAGAGACATGAGTTTGCATGCACCACTGCGATGGGCTCGTGGATCAATACTGTACCAGCAGCCGCATCAGTAACGACGCATGATGGGTGGCTTGTGGAGACCGCAGCAGCCCCAATAGCAGCAGCAGCCCACAGCCCAGAGGCTGACCCAGACAGACAAAGAGATCCCCACCACCAGCAGTAGCAACAGGCGCTGTGCTAAATAAACTGGTCTGCCGTGGCTCGTCTGCTTCAGTCCTGCAGGTGTATGTAAACCACCTGAAGGATGCAGCAAAGGCCCTTCTATGCGCCTGATTTTCACTAGCATCATCCCCCCCCACGACGGAATTTCACAGCCCCACGTGAGAGTTTTAAACTGTTTCGAACACGCTTCCATGGGTCTGGTCACGTCGCCCGCTCTTCTCAGCCGAGGTCATCCCTCCCTTTCCGTGGTGGAGCAGAGCAGAGCGGATCTTTCCCATTGCGCCATTTGCATTGAAGCAGCCAAGCAACCACCTCCCTCCCCTCTCAAGCCACCACCATGAGCAAGCTCGACCGCGCCGTCTACGACTCGTACATGTCGCTCCCCACGGACGACGTCGTGCTCGCTGAGTACGTCTGGATCGGCGGTTCGGGCCAGGACCTGCGCTGCAAGACCAAGACCCTGAGCAAGGCCCCCAAGTCGATCGCCGACCTGCCCATCTGGAACTTCGACGGCTCGTCCACGGGCCAGGCCCCTGGTGAGGACTCGGAGGTGCTGCTGCGTCCGGCCGCCATCTTCAAGGACCCCTTCCGCCGCGGCAACCACATCCTGGTGCTGTGCGACTGCCTCAAGCCCGACATGACCCCGATCGCCAACAACACGCGCGCCGACGCCGCCCGCGTGATGGAGGCCGCCAAGTCGCACATCCCGTGGTTCGGCATTGAGCAGGAGTACACGCTGTTCGAGGCCGACAACGTCACCCCGTACGGCTGGCCCAAGGGCGGCTTCCCGGGCCCCCAGGGACCGTACTACTGCGGTGCCGGCGCCCACTCAGTCTTCGGCCGCCTCATCGTCGACGCCCACTACCGCGCCTGCATCTACGCTGGCGTCAACATCTCGGGCATCAACGCCGAGGTCATGCCTGGCCAGTGGGAGTACCAGGTCGGCCCTTGCGTCGGCATTGACTCGGGCGACCACATGTGGATCTCGCGCTACATCCTTCTCCGCGTGTGCGAGGACTTCAACGTGAACGTCTCGTGGGACCCCAAGCCCATCCCGGGCGACTGGAACGGCGCCGGCTGCCACACCAACTACTCGACGCAGGTCATGCGCGAGGAGGGCGGCATGGCCCACATCATTGAGGCCATCGAGAAGATGAAGCTCAAGCACAAGGTGCACATCGCCGCCTACGGTGAGGGCAACGAGCGCCGCCTGACCGGCCGCCACGAGACTGCCAGCATTGACCAGTTCTCGTACGGCGTTGCCAACCGTGGCGCCTCGATCCGTATCCCGCGCGTGGCCGAAGCCGAAGGCAAGGGCTACTTCGAGGACCGTCGCCCGGCCTCCAACATGGACCCCTACGTTGTCACCTCGCGCATCGTCAAGACCACCATCCTGGACGAAGAATAAGTGCGCTCTCATTGACGCGAGCAAGCGTGCTTGCCTGCGGATGATGATTGAAGCCTCTTCGTGACGTGTGCCTGCTAGTAACAGAACAACAAAGCCCCCCTTTATGTAGCTCCAGTCGGTGTCTTTCTTGCGCTTGTTTCTCTAGCTATCGCACTACGCAGCAAAGCAGCGATGCAGCTCCTCATTAGACCACCGCAAGGCACGCAGGGGTACGCATCGAATGGCAAACGCGCGATGCTTGCGCATGCAACACATTGCGCATTCTCAATCCTGTGTGATGGGCAGATCCCCAGACCAGAAGGAAGTGCAATGCGTTTCATTCATGTCGCTCCGGATGGTCCAACCATCGTCTCACCAGCAGAGACAGCAGATAGAGAGCGTGTGTGTGTGGTGCTACGCTGCTCCATCAAAAGAGCTCTGCTGCTGCTGCGTGCGCAGAGGAAGGAGTCATCTTGTTCTGCTTGGGTTTGCGCATCGGGAAGAAAAGTCGGTGGCCGTTCTATGCGCTGTGAGTGAGCTCTCCGAAATGGGTACATTTGGGGTCGATTGCGCAAATGCCAGACTCAGACTCAGATGGAGGGAACTCTGCGCGTGGGCTGCTTCATGGTCAGCTAGAGAGAGAGCGAGCGATGGCTGTGGCCGTCATGAGCAGGACCCACGCCCCGCCCTTGGCCAGATGAGCGCGCCGACCGCTGCGCCCGCTGACGCATCCGTGGCGACTCTTGGCAGAGGGCGAAACGCTCGCAATCGCAGACTGGAGAGAACGCAGCAGAGCAAATGAGCGAAGCCAATGCCAACACCGTCGAGCCGGAGGACGATGAGGTCTCCACGACCGCGGAGGACGCGCCCGAGGCCGACAACAACATCCGCATCTTCCTGCGCATGAAGCCCACGCGCAAGACGTCCGGGTTCTTCTCCTGGGACGAGGACTCGAGCACCATGCACTACAGCATCCCCAAGGACGTGGCGGCCGGGCTCATCAACAACTCGCGCACCAACTACAAGTTCCGCTTCGACACAGTCATCGGCATGGAGGCCAAGCAGGCCGAGGTCTTCGACCGCGTGGGCCGGCCCTGCGTGCAGAACGCGCTCAACGGCTTCAACTCGACCGTGTTCGCGTACGGCCAGACCGGCTCGGGCAAGACGTTCACGATCACGGGCGGCGCCGAGCGGTACGAGGACCGCGGGCTCATCCCGCGGGCGCTTTCCATGATCTTCGAGGAGATGAAGAGCAACCCGACGCGGCAGATCAGCGTGCACATCTCGTACCTGGAGATCTACAACAACCAGGGCTACGACCTGCTGGATCCCAACCACGAGCACACCAAGACGCTGGACGACCTGCCCAAGGTCAGCATGCTCGAGGACGAGGACGGCAACTGCCACCTGCGCAATCTGGGCATGCACCTCGTGCACGCGGAGGAGGACGCGCTCAATCTGCTCTTCCTGGGCGACACGAATCGCGCCGTGAGCGAGACCGCCATGAACGCCGCGTCCTCGCGCTCGCACTGCATCTTCACGGTCTCGCTCGAGTCTCGGCGCGCCGGCAGCGAGGTCGTGCTGCGGTCCAAGCTGCACATGGTCGATCTCGCCGGCTCGGAGCGCGCGCACAAGACCGGCGCCAAGGGCCAGCTGCTGCGCGAGGCCACATACATCAACACGAGCCTGCACTACTTGGAGATGGTCATCGTGGCGCTGCACGAGAAGAACACCAAGGGCCGGACCCATATCCCATACCGAAACTCCATGATGACGTCCGTGCTGCGCGACAGTCTCGGCGGCAACTGCAAGACCGTCATGGTGGCCACTGTGAGCGCCGAGAAGGAGCAGACGGATGTGCGTTGGCTGGTTATTGCTCGTCCAAGCAGTCGACTGACTCTTTGTGCTGCGACTAGGAATCCCTCTCAACCTGCCGCTTTGCGCAGCGCGTGGCTCGGGTTCGCAACGATGCGCGTTTGAACGAGGAGGTAGATCCGAGCGTGATCATCCGACAGCTCAAGGCCCAAGTGGCGTCGCTGGAGGAAGAGCTGGCCATCCTCAAGGGCGATGTGGTTCGTCTAAGGCTTGCTCACTGGAACCATCAAACCCACGCTTGACGCTCGCCCTTGCTTCTTACTTGTAGAAAGAAGGCGAGGAGCTCAAGGACTACGAGCAGGACAAGCTCCGGCAGCGCTGCATCGACTTCGTCAACGACCCAGACGCCTCTGCGCGGTTGAACATGGGCGACTTCACGTACTCCAAGATGAAAGCCTGCTTCGCGATGCTCAAGAGCATGGCGCTTGCGTCTGTTAATAACGGGGGCGGGGGCAGCTCTGGAGGAGGAGGAGAGAAGCAGCAGTATCGGGGCTTTGTCAGCAACAACAACCAGGAGCTGGAGCAGCGCATCGCAGAGCTGGAGCTCTTGGTGCAGCAGCGCGACAACGAGATCGCGATCATGGTCAACATGATCCGCAGCGACAAGGCCAGCGGAGGCAGCGACGCTCTGAACTTGGAGGCCCTGCGCGCTACGCGACAGATGAAAGCGCTGGAGAAGGATTCGCCCGCAGGCGACAGCAACAGCAACAATCAAGCTGCAGCTCAGAAGCCCCAGCAGTCTCGGAAGAGCGCTCCGATCCCGGACTTTGCGACCACGTTCCGAGTGGATCCAGCCATTCTGGAGGACCCGACCAAGGCGTTCGAGGCCTTCAAGACGAATTACCCCAAGAACGACGTGATCCGAGAGAACAAAGTCCTGCTCAAGCACAAGTACGACGCAGCCAAGGAGCTGGCCAACGTGGTGAACGACGCGCGCAACCAGATCAAGACGCTGACGGTGCAGATCGACAAGCTGCACAAGCAGCAGGCCATCGCGAACGAAGGGCTCTTGTCTTCCTCCGAGGCGAAGGGCAGCGAGCCTGCGACGCCGTCCGCTGGGGACCAGGAGGCCGAGGCGAAGCTCAAAGACCAGATTGACCAGTTCAAGATTGTGTACAAGAAGGGCTTCAACGACCTGAGCGAGCTCAAGAAGGAGATCCAGCACATCCAGAAGCTGCTGGAGATGGGCCGCATCAAGCTCCAGAAGGACTTTGATCTGTGGTACCAGCGTCAGGGCAAAGGCAGCCTCATGACCGAAGCGCTGGTGGCCCAGCCCAAAGACAACAACAACCAGGCGCCGAGCTCTAGCGCCCCACTGCCGATCAAGTCGACTTCGCCAGCACGGCCCGAGACGCATTCTTCACCCGTTGAGAAGCGAGCAAGCACTTCCAGAGCCTCCGCATCCGCTTCCTCCTCCGTCAGTGATGCCAAGAAGCTGGCCATGAGCACCAACAGGTATGTTGGTTCAATCGTGTGGTGTGGTGGTGTCGCTGCTGCGCTGACTCTCATGTGCCTGTGGCCTTGCGTGATCCAGCACTGTGGACGACGACGTCTCTGGCTTCTACGAGGCGCTGGACATCCTGAAACGCCGCAATGCACGCAAGTGAGAGCATATTCTTAGATGAGGCTGTTAGAAACGCGTAAGCTGGTGTCGTTTTTAGCTGTGTGAACTGTCTGTTGTGGCTGGGCGTTTCGCTCCAAGGCTTGAGAGCCTTCCCCCCGCCTTGGCTGTTCATTCTCCACTCTCGCTGCTCCTCCGTGGCCATGCATCTCGTCCATGGCGTCGACATCTCGATGCTCGAGGGCTGGATGGTCAAGATCAACAACAACCCGTCGGTCTTCGGCAAGAACACGAGTCGCCGCTGGTTCCGCGTGGGCTTCGTGCCGGCCGGCGGCGAACAGCGGCTCATCATCTCGTACTCCACCAACAAGTGCGTTCGTTGAGCTTGAGCACCGACCGCTTCTCTCCTTCAAGAGCTCAGACCCTGTGTGTGTTGTGTAGGACCTCTAAGGAACCCAGAGGCTGGCTGTTCATCGAAGACGTTTGCGGCGTCTACTGCCGTCGCGTACGTCGTGGGCTTTTGCTTCTGTACGATGACGATGCACTCATGATGATGGCTTTCACAGGACATGATAGAGGTCGTTTCGCCAGCACGCACGCTACGCTTCAAGGGCGAGACGACTGTGGAGCATCGCCTGTGGTCCGACAGTCTCCATCGCCTCTGCAATCCACCCAAGCTTGCGCCTCCAAAGCAGGAAGCCCCGCCTCCTGTCGCTGACCACAAGGCACGAGACAAGAATCCAAGCGAAGCTACGTCTGCAGACACCAGAGCAGCCAGCAACGAGGCTGCTGCAGCTCAGAGACGAGCGAACGAGACGCGCGAGCGGGAAGAGCAGGCTAGACTGGCTGCAATCGCTCGAGCAGAGCGTGAGAAGATCAAGGAGCAAGCGGAACGAGTGGACTCGTCACACAGGAAGCGAAGCGATTCGTTCGATCGCAGGCGACGCCACTCGTCCCGCAGCAACAGCGCTTCAGACGAATCGGACGAGGACGACTATTCTCCAAGGACTGGCCGTCGTAATTCGCTGGACAAAACACCGTCGTCACGTAAGTCCGATCACCCCTCGAGTCGCGACCAGCAGCGCAATGTATCACGTGGAGGCGACAGAGAGCAGCCTACTGCGAGACAAGCGAGTCGCGAGTCGACTCCACGTCGGGAAGACGGCGATTACGAGCGGAATGACCGCAGATCGCCTCCCCGTTCCCAGCGCCAGTACAGTAGCGACCGCAACAGCAGCAGCGAGGATGACGCGAGTGACTCGGAGCACGAGCGAGAGCGCGAGACCAAGCCTGCGAGTAGCAGTAGCGACTCGGGCCGACCGTCCATGCTCGTGGCGCAGATCAAAGCTACCTCTGCACGCAACGTTTCGGCTGCGGAGCCCAAGTCCGGTCGAGAGCAAACGCCTGCGAAGCGTGATCCGGTGACAACAACGGCTCCAGTGGAGGCCAAAGACGATGAGCAGGAGCAACACCGACCGACGTCACTGTCGATTCCACTTGACCGGACTTCAACTGCCCAACGGACCAAGTCCAGCGTCCAGCACGACGAAGACTCTGACGATGACGATCCGGAGCAGGAGACGCCGCGTGAAGAGTCTGCCCACGAGCCCATGGACTCTCCACCCAGGAGAGCGCAGACGGAGATGCCCTCGAATCACAAGTCGACAGTGGCAGAGGAGGTCCGGCCCAAGCCAGCGAAGCAGACCGAGTACTTTGACAGCGATGAGGAGGGCGAGGAACAGGACAACCACCGTCGATCACAACCATTGAAAGCCACTAGCAACAGCAAATTGGAGCCGGTCAAGGCGGCTGCTGCTGCACCTGCCAGTGCCATCGACGGCATTGCCCGAGACAACAACTTCGTGGAGGAGGATTGGGACGCAGAAGATGAGTCACCGTTGCCGAAACAGAAAGCACTACCGATCCACAAGAGCCCAGAAAAGGTTTGTCCCCCTCGCTCGCTTGTCTTGTCTGCTGTTGCTTGACGCTTGTTCTGCTGACAGAGGACCGGAGGCGTCACAGCGGATACCAATTGGGTCTCGGACAGCTGGGATGACTAGAACGCTAGACAGATACTAACGATATGAATCTGTCAGTACCAAGCAGAGACTAACAGGTTCACTGGCCAAAGAATCACATGACATTCCCACACAGAGCTCAGAGGGACTCGTGCTTACAGTCGGGAGGACGTGAGGATCTGGTGGTAGTTATCCTTGGTCATGCGCTCGTACGTGTTCTTGCTCTTGTTGAGGAACCACAGGCGGTCCGACACCTGCGTCGGGTCCATGCCCTCCTTGCGCAGCTTGGCCTTCTCGTGCTTCATGGTGCCCGTGACCGACATCTCGCCCAGC
>JAADVF010000532.1:0-20617 GCA_023334555.1 Elongisporangium undulatum
GGCCTGTGCTAAAGATCCGACGTCAAGTGGTATGTGGTTGAAGATCCTTTCGCAGACTATTGTGCGTGGTTGAAGATGGATGCGTTCGATTGCCTAATCATGCTCGTGATACATGCTATTGCTGTTTTGAAGCATGCGCATGCTCTTTGTTCAAGCTCTCTGTCAATCCCGCAAGCTGATATTTATGATGTGCGCAAGTGGTGTAGCTGTCCTCGGCGAACTTGAGTGGCGTGTTTCCTTCATTCCTTCTCATGTTTAAGATTCCTGCCTGTGTATCGTCCTTTCCTGTTTGCGGCTCGGCCATCAACCAAGAGGAGCCAAGACGACCAAATGAACTAAAATGAGAGGTGGAGCACCTTTGTCCCCTGTGCAAATATGCCAGGGGCGATGATTTTTGTGCGTTGCGATGCTAGTGAATGTGTCTGTTTAAAGTCCCTGGCCGTGACGCCTTGCGATCGTATCATCTTCAAGCGGTCAAAATGATCGATGCAAGAGAGTCTCTGTGACCTGGTGGCAAAACGTGGGGTTGAGCGGTCAGTTTTGAGATATTGGAGTTGGATTAGAGCCGTCTTGGAGGTGGAAGAAGACGCGTGAGCGCTTGATGTGTCTGAGGGGGAAAGCCCATGAAAGCACGGAGTTCGCAGCTTACTATGCTACCAATCGATCGCGTTCAATAAAGCAAGACCTCTTTGCAAAAGAAGCGAAGGCGATGGGAACGAAGAACGCAATGGCCTAATATGACACTAGGGCTGGGCCACACTTGACCAATGAATCGCTCTGCCCGAGACCGTAGTTTGAGATTGTGCGCACCACGAAGCAATGCAACGAATACCCTTCAAGTGAGCTCACAGTGCATGTGGTCCATGAGGACAAAATTTTCAACTACACGAACGCGATGATCGGCAAAATCGCGGTCGCCAACCGCTCCCATACAAGCTATAAAAACATACGTGGTTTGCTTGCAACGTACAAGGTGGTGAATGTTGAGGAACGAAGGCATGCTCAACGTTTATCGCTTCTCGTCGAGAGTAAGCACGTTGAAGACTGGCGTCACTACGTACAACGACCAGGCTACTGAAACGAAAATGCTATTGGCAATCAGCTTAATCGTGACTCAGATGTAGATGATGCCTTAAACGTCTATGGTCTTGGCGCACAAAATATCAAGTTGGATCACGACATGGATCCTCTTGCTTCCATGCCGTTGGATCGGTGATCATTTGGCTCGCTAATGGAGCAGTCAGTGCATGATAACTTGTTCATATTCTTACCCGGCTCGACGCTCTTGAGACAGCGAGATTCGCCAACTATGTTGGCATGAATACGCTGCGGATGCATCATTCGCATTGGGCTCTGGTGGTTTTGTATTTTTTTCACTCGAATGGACAAGCCAAGAGCGCCAGCGCTAGTATCGCAATAACTATCTGCCTCCAATTCAGATAATCTGCAGCTCAGTGGGGGGTGAACAACGCCCTTTGAAGTACAACCTCCTGGCCCGCGTTTAACGCCCATGCAAAGTGGAAATCAAAACGTGCAGGTGGATCTCAGATTCTGCATTGTGACGTCATAATGTTCAACATAATCAGACGATGTCGACACTTGTATCTCTTCATTCTCCACGGCATACCCAAGTCTGCACGACCAAGCCAAGGCTCTAGTGCTTCACACACATCACACAATGGGCGGCTTCAATGCGCGCTCAATGAATAAAATTGATCTATGACGAAGAGAAAGGAGAGTTGGCGACCCGGTCCCGACAATGCGCCAGATCACTGGCGCCCAAGAGCTGAGAGAGAAAACTCATGGACGTAAACGGCTTCATGAGAGCTGATTACTTGGCCAGCCCCAATTCTGTTGATTACTTGGCCACTGCGAGCCATCAGAGTGATTGTCGTTGCTGAGATTGACGCATGCGACAACCTAAATTGCATTTGAAGTGTCTGTGTTTATTACCAAGCTACGTGTTGTTGTCGTTGTGCTGATAAGGATCTATGTATGTGACCATGAGCAGACGAAGTCTGCGACCAGCGGTAGGCTAATAGCGCACAGGTATCGTCAGTACAGAGTCGATGGACACGACAGCATTATGTGCTGATTGAGCTTTTGGAAGTCGTGATTACTATTTGAGCCCTGATCTCAGTGATTACTTGGCTCATTAGAGTGATGGTCGAGCTTCAAGCATACGACAGCCTTGCAGTGCCACGTGAAGGCCAAAGAGACCCTGAGAGGATTGCAGTGAGCACTCCCAGTCGACTGAGACTATGGCGGATTCTGCCTCTGTGTTCACGAGCAAAGGCTTCGATCGTGCTGATGCATAAACCAAATCTGTCGCAGGCATGCGCTTCAGTAGGCAGAGAGCACTTCCGTGATGCCTGTTTTGCCAATAGGTCTGTAGGGTCATTCAGTGTCTATAGAAGGCGAACGATTGTGTGGCTGATGCCGCAATTGTTTGAACGGTGGCAGCATTGATTACGCCTTGGTGGATAGCGATTCAACTGCCCCAGCCAGCAAGTCGATTCCGTCCGTTTTCCTTCTCGTTCATGTTGGATGGATTGAGATTGACGCATCTTCAATCACTGTCTCTTGCCTGGCCCCATGGCGAGACTGTTTCCTTCTTGGCTCGCTCGATAGGTCATCTAAAACGTGTGACAAGGCGCCACATCTCATACTGAAGACGGTGGCAAGCACAACTCTTGCTATAGCGCTGTCCTGTCGATCATTCTGCTGGAGTGGGAGGACAGCGGGAGCAAAGGACAGAAAGACCAAGGGCAGTTGGATACGACTCGTTCTTTTCGATTTATTTGCCACCTCATTCGATTACAAATGTTCCCGATCAACGCGGCTACCGCAGCAGAGCAGGCTCAACGCCAAAGGCTTGTTGCCAGGCCCCAGCCAGAAAGCTTGCTCAAACGGGCAGCACGCGCGTGCAGTTGTTGAGAAAACTGGACCACAAGAGCATTTACATCAGGTCGACGAACGGCTGGGGGGCCATGGTGATCGGGGCGGCGCCCTTGGTCTTGAGCGTGTAGGCGGCCTTGGGCTGCGCAGGCACACGCTTGATCGAGGCGCGGACGCCGGTCTCACGGGCGGCCTTCTTCTTCAGCTCGTTCTCCTTGACGCGCGTGAGGAAGCCCTGACGGCACTTGGACTGGTGCACGTGTTCAATGCGCACGTTGATGTGCTTGTGGATGATGCGGTTGCCCACAATCTTGTTCACGCGCACGCCGACAGCGCGCTTGGTGACGTTGTACACGCGACCGGTGCGGCCGTGGTAGAACTTGTGGGGCATGCCCTTGTGGATGGCACCGTTGGCCTTGATGTCGACGTAGTCACCGACCTTGAAGGTACGCAGGTAGGTCGACATGTTGACCATGCCGGCGTGACGGAACGGGCGAGCGAACATGTCACGCGTACGCGCACGGTAACCGAAGGAGTGCGGCATCTTTCAAGACTAGTTTTCTCCTATGGACACACAACAGCATCAGCATCATGTATGCGTCGCTACAAAGCGCCATTACAGGGCAGAGCTCAAGGCAGAGGCGGGGGCAGACGGCAGACGACGAGCAGCAGCAGCAGCAGCGGTAATGCAGGCGTCATAGCCATCAGCAAGCGAGCGACGTTGTATTCTGTGACGTCAGGATCTGTAGGAGGAGGAGACTGGTCGGTCTCCGGCGTGATCCGATCCGCTGATGGTTGTTGGCCGAGCCTGTTCTGTCGCGTGTCATGGCGCTGCTGATGCGCTCGTCTATGCGTCTGCTGCTGCCATTGCCTGCCATCGCCCCCTGCGTCCCTGCCCCGCCCCGTGCGTCCGCCCATTCATGCAGCAAACGCTTCCTTACCGGCAAATTTGAACGAGATAAGAACTGGTAACCCGGCCGGCCCCCAAAAGCTACGCAGAGCGCAATGGAAAACTATTGGCCGCGAAGGCGTCAGTATACAAACTCCAAGTGAAGCCGCGCCCAACCAATCACCATGCCCACACCACTGCCCTGCGCGCATGGGTTTTTATGGACGGACCCGGCCCGTCAGTGGACCCGGGTCGAACGCTCGCACTTAGTGACCGAACTTAGTAGTCACTTCAGTGAGGGAGCGCACATTGACACCAGACTCCAGGGGGCCGGGCCGGAGTCATGGAGGTAACCGGGCGAAGCAGGCGATGCGCTGTGGCTGTGGAGACTGACGCTGGCTGTTTGGCGTGATGCTGTGTGTGCAGGAAGAGGACTTTGGAGAGGACGTGCTGCGTGGCAAAGAGTCCTCGGGCGTCCCTGTGGACGAGGAATGGGAGATAGGTACGCGCCATAGTGGCCACTGCCATCCAAACGATCCATGGACTCACTCCTGCTGGCGCAGGCACCAAGGCTGCGTCCGATGCTGTCAATGGAAGCAAGCCAGCCAGCGGCCTTGCTGCGGACGCGAACCAGCAGCCGGAGGACGACGATGAGGACGAAGAGCTCTACGGCGGCGTCACGATCCAGCTCAAATCGGCCGCCATGGACGCCGAATCGTCCGGCGCTGCTGCCTCTGCCGGTGCTGCTGGAGCTGCGTCTTCTGTGCGTATTACGGACCCGCATCGCTGCAGCTGGGATTGCCATGACTGATGATTCGCTGCTGGATGCGTAGGCCGATGGCGGGAAGGTTGACGATGATGACGACGACGATGAAGACGAGGAGGAGATCGCCATCGTCCTGACGAACGACTCCAAGGGCGCCAAGCCCACGCTGCGCTTCACTGGAGGTATGTCAAGCCATCGCTAGAAGATGTTACATTCGTCTGACGCTGTCTGTGTGGCACAGGCAATCGCTACGTTCGCAGCAGCTTCCCGGCCGGATCGCAGCATACGCCGGCCGGATCTTCGCACTTGCAGCAGAAGGAGGTGCGTTATCAAGGCGCTGAGCGAACCCAAGCCAGCAGATTTGACTGACGCTGTGGATTGGATAACAGACCGATGGCGATGGAGTCGATGACCTGGCCGCATTCGGAGGCCGTCGCACGGCCTTCGACGTGGACATCGACATGCTGGAAGACAAGCCCTGGCGCAAGCCCGGTGTCGATATCTCGGACTACTTCAACTATGGCTTTGACGAGCACTCGTGGCGGGTAGGAGGAATGCCGTGTTGCGGCTGCTGCTGCTGGCCTGTACTGACTGCGAGTGTCGTTCTGGTCTGGCAGGAATACGCGCACAAGCAGCTGCGTCTACGTCGGGACCTCGCGCTGGAGAAATCCAGAGAGCAAGCTGCGCGATTGACAGTCTCGAACGCTACGCAACAGGCAGCCGCGCAGGACGGAGCGCTCAAGTCTGGCGCCGGCATGATGCCGCCACACGCTGCTGGTTTCCCCCCGCGCGGCTTTCCTGGTGCCTCTGGTGCCGATGCCGGAGCACCAGGCAACGGCCGACCGCCCTCCGAGTGGCCTGGAGCCGGTGGTATGGGTGGCCCTCCTCCGCCAGGATTCATGGGCGGACCTGGTGGCTGGCATCCTGGCATGGGCGGCCCGCCTCCATTCTGGGCTGGAGGCGGTGGCCCTCCCGGTGGCTGGGACAGTGGCGGTCGCGGTGGTGGCTGGATGGGCAGCGGTGGCCCAGGCAACGGTGATCGTGACCGAGGAGGAGATCGTGACCGTGGTGATCGTGATCGCGGTGCTCGCGGAGGACGAGGAGGTCGCAGCGCCAGCCGGTCAACACGAGATGTTGACGACCGAGGCCGACGAGGAGGAGCGCGTGACGAAGACAACAAGGACCAAGGCTCCAATCGGTCGCGGGATCAGAGTGCATCCGGTGCACGCGCCGGTCGCTCGCGCTCCAGATCTCGACCCCGTGGTGGAGACCGCGACAGCGTACGAACTCGCCCCCGAGACCGTGATGCAGACAAGGATAAAGACAAACCGCGCGACCAAGGGCGAGACCAAGGCCGGGACCAGAAGCGCGACCGCAGCCGCGATAGAGACCGTGGCAGAGACCGAGGTGGCCGTGATCGGGAACGCCCACGCGACCGGGAACGCGGAGGTGCCGGCGGAGGCGGCCGAGACAGAGAGCGTGGCCGATCTCGTTCTCGTGATCGCGACTCTCGAAAGCGCCGGGACCGGGACGCTGGAGCAGCCGGAGGTGGCGGCGGCGGTGGCAGCGGCGAACCGAGAAAGCGTCGGCGTTAAGGTAGGAAACAGGTACAAACTACCAAGTAGACTAGCTAACAACTACTACAAAAGCGACTGGATTTCAAGCATTAGCCATGGTTGTTGCTCTTAGATCTGCTTGCGCAGCCACAGCTCCGTCTCGAGCTTGTCCAGATCCTGCGCGGTCACTTGGAGCGCCAGGAGCGCGTCGTCGTGGATAGACTCGGCCGGAACGAAAGTCAAGGCGGGCATGGGCAGCTCGGATTTCGTTCGGAACGACGCGTTGAGGCCCTCGCGAAGTGCTGTTGGCAATACAAAACACAGACTCAGCATCAGCTCATGGCCACAGGCTCCGGAGCGCGCGCGTATGGCATAGGTTACCTGAGAAGATGTCCTGCTCGCTGGCAAAGGCAGTGGCCTTGTAGAAGACTCGGATGTGAAGAACGCGGTCCCACGGCAGCGAAGCGCTGGAGAGCGCCTTGGCCACACTCTGCAGCAGTTGCGTGCACAAGCGCTGGGTCACGGGCTGCTCAACAGGCAGCTGGATCTCCGCATTGCTCGAAGCGGACGTCATGATCAAGCAGAGCGATCGAGGGATCGCGGTTCTTTGGCTGAAAACGGCCACTTGGTCCGCTTCCGTTCGCTGCGTCGTCGTGGCGGGATGGAGAGACTTGAGCACTCGATGAGGGAAGGCCTGGAGCTCCACCTCCACCAGCGCACCGCGGGGCAAGTGCGACACCTGCACCACCAGAATGGGCACGTTCCTGGCCAGCGCCACAAGCTCTTCGTCCTTGTCGAGCTCCTCGTCGCTCTCATCGCTGTCGTACGCGTGCTCGAATTCGTCGCGAAGGCCGGCATTGCAGACCAAGTGGGCTCGGCAGACGTCGGCCAGCGCTGCGTGGCTCTCGCTTGAGCCCTTGGTGGTGTACACGACGGCCGAGCCCACGTGGCGCAGATTGGACTCCAGGGCCTCGAAGATGCGGCCGGCGTTGAACAGACACTGTCTGGCCTGGGCGGTGTGATCGCGCCCCATCATTTCCATGGTCTGCGGGAAAAGCGAGATCTGGCCGGCCAGCAGGATCAGCGACCGGTGCAGGATGTTGGCCTGGCTGTAGGGCCCAATGCAGTTGGGTGCCCAGGCGGAGATGCTCTGCACATGCAGCACGTCGCGCGTCACGCGCTGCTGCTGCAGCTTGCGCTCGCCGCTCTTGCGGATCGCAAAGCAGTCCATGAGCACGCGCGCGGGCAACGTCGCGATCTCCACACAGCTGCGCGAGGGCGGCATCGGGTGGCCAAACGCACGGCAGTATTCGGCGTTGATGGCGGCGAAGGCGCTCATATCCTGCACGTACAAGTGCACGAAGCAGACGTCTTCAATCGTCAGATCGTCCTGCTCCAGAGCAGCAGTCAGTCGGTCAACAAGCTCCTGCATTTCCTCAGCGAGCGATTGGGTGCTGCTGCTGGAGCTCATGATGCCGCTGAGATGCCACTGGTCTCGGAACTGGCCTCGCACAGGCACGAGCGAGCGGCTTTCCTGTGATAATGTAGCAGCAGCAGAGCTCGCAGCAGAGTCGCCGGTGGTAATGGTCTGCACTGGGCCGGGCAGCTCGATACTCAATGGCTGCGGCGGCCAGGTCGACGAAGGGACCTGCGGCTCCTTGTCTTCGAGATGGCAGGCTTCAATGACCAGGAATGCCACGGGAGCAAACGCATCGTCGGAGTGGAGCACCACGCGAGAGGAGTCGCTGTTTCAAAAGGCATTGTTAGTCCGTGAGCACAGACGGTAGCATGGTCCTGACTCTTACATGACGATGCGCTTCTTGAAGAGCGGGCAGTCGAGCGTGAAGGTCTCGTACTCGCCACCTTCGCCACAGACGTTCATCTGGAACCGCTCTTTCTAAAGACAGACACACACCAGTCAGCTTTCTCTTCATTGGAAGCCTCCCCCAGTCGAATGCTTGGCTCACCAGACGCAGGAAGTCGTACTGCAGCATGCCGATGGTCTTGCCCAAGTGGCGGCGCGGGTTCAGCCCAATGGACGCCACCTTGACGATGATGGACTCCATGCCGGCGTCCACCATATCCTGCAGCAGATCCACCTGCTCGCGACGCCAGAGGTAGCCCACAGACGTCAGGCCCAGGCGCGAGCAGCTGCACCAAGCGGACAGATAGATCCATCAGCATATTAACATCATGGTCCGATTAGGACAGGCTCGTTACGTACACATGCTCCACGCGGTTCCGCTGGTAGGACGAGAAAATGGCGCCCGAGCAGACGCCCTGCACGTCTGGATAGTCCAACTGATAACACACAATCAGCTGCAAGGCTCCATGCACCAGCTAGAGACAGAGAGACCAGCGATCCACCTTGACTTTCTCCAGCAGACGGAAGAGGTCCTCCACCTCGTCACCGTCAGCCGTGGCGTGGTAGTCGATGTCGGTCTTGAGCGCCTTGCCCGTGATGGTCTCGGTCACGAGCGGCAGCTCCATGCTCTCGGCGATGAGCTTGACCACGTTGTGGCCGACCGACTGGTACATGAACGAGTCGATCTCGCTCTGCTCGGGCGTCAGCTCCAGCGCCGGATGCAGATGCGCCAGACACACGACCTCGTGGCCGTAGCGCACACACTCCATCATGGCGTAGCAGCTGTCCTTGCCCCCGCTCACGAGCGCCACGACCTTCATGCTCGGCTTGCTTGGTCACCGATAGCGTAGCTCTTCGATTGGCGGAATGAATGCTGCTGGTTGACATGCATCTTCTTATATTGATTGGCGGAATATAAGAAGAAATATGATCAAGGAGCAGCAGGAAGCCATGAGCAGGCACCGAAGCATCCGCATTCCGCTGCCTCGGCAGCAGGAGGAGCGCAGAGCCAAACGCAGGCGCCATGAGACCGAAGAGGAGGAAGAAGCCTCTGCTGTGGTCGTGAAGCTGGTGGAGCGCATCCAACAGATCGAGGCGCAGGAGCTGCAGGAGCAGCCGGCGTCGGGCCATTATGCGCTCTTCATGTGGCCGTCCGCCATGGTGCTGGCGCATTTCATAGCGCAGAGGTCACAGCTGTTTGAGCACAAGGTCGTGATGGAGTTGGGATGTGGCACAGCGTTGCCAGGGATCCTCACAGCGCTGTGTGCGCATCCGAAGCAGGTGCGTGGACTGATTGATCCCAGCGATTGGCGTCAGGACCTGACCGTGACTGCTGCAGGTTTATCTCACGGACCGATCGGACGTGGCCAGCATCAGGCAGAACGTGCAAGCCAACATCAATCTGAATGGCGTCGGCCATTGCACTCGCTTCTTGCCGCTGGACTGGGGCCGGTGCTCGCTGCCAGAGGAATGCGCGCAGGCAGTCGACATCATCATCGCAGCCGACTGCTTCTACCAGTCCGAGGGTCAGTGCATAGCTCCTGCAGTGGAGAACGGCAGTAAGCTCACGTGTCTGTCCATAGACTTTGAAAAGGTGCTCGTGACGGTCGCGCTGCTCTTCCGCCGGAACCCGTACTGCCGATTCTACGTCACGTATCAGCTGCGAAGGTATCCCGGCTCTCGCCATGCGGTGTCTCTCCATGCTCGATGGCCAATCTCACGTGTGGCATTGACGACAGCATCAACCGAACCATCGCGCCGCTGCTGCTGCGGTGGGGCATGACCGCTAAGGTAATCGACAAGCAGAGCTTTCTGGACCAACAGATCGATGAACAGGAAGACAGCAGCAGCTTTGAGAACGTGTACTTGTACGAGATCGCGCCCATTCAATAGTAAAGTGACGTTATGGATGGCTCAGCTTCGCCTTTTGATCGGTCTCTCATCTTGGCTCAACGCTCGCGGTTGGAGAGAGTTGTCTGTGTCTCCCACGCTCTAGACCTGGGGTCCGTCACTCTCATGGGATCGGTCTTCAGCCTTTTTCACGTGGGAGCGCTTCGCTGTTGTCCTCGATGGCCTTGCTGCTCTGCCTCCAGCGACAGAACGACTCGGAGCCCAAGGCGGAAGGAAGCGGAGGAGCACACGAGAGCTCCAGGACTCTCGCTCCTTCCTCTCTCTCAAGCTCCGAGCCAAACCGCCACCGGAAAGAGCAGCATTGCTAAGGCGACCGAACGCCATCGCCGCCTCCAAGGAGCTCGACCATTTAGCTTCAGGTCGCGCGGCGCATTCGTTCCAAAGGAGACTCCGCGAGCGTCTGGCAGCAAATTCCGCTGCCCCAATCAAGGGATAATATCGTCTTTTCTTCCTTGCCATCCATTGAGCCCAACCACACGCAATAGACAAGCACACACAACGCAACACACCTTCATGCTCCGTCAGGCCTTCATGAGGTCTCCGATGGGATCCATGAATGAGCAAAATAACCTCATGACGACAACACCCACCAAAAACCCAGATCAAGGTTTTTCCATCTCCTCAATATTTTTATGTGGTGTACAAAAGATTCCAGAAGCTTCAAGGGCGCACGTCTTCTCTGATCTGATTGGCTGTTATGCACATCCCCGTTTCCACCAATGAAACGTCTGCATGGCTTTCCCATGGTCTCCAGCCGCCTATTGCGTATCTTAAGTTCGCATTTCCCGGCCTCTCCGCTACGACCAATTGATTGAGAATGCTCGCCCGTGTCGCCCGTGCCGCCTCGCTCACCGCCGCCAAGCGCGCCCTGCCGCTGGCTCTGGCTGCGCGCCAGTTCGCTCCCGCGGCCTGCGTGTCGCAGCTGCAGACGCGCGAGAAGTCGTCGCTGGCCTCGCTGCTGCAGCGCGAGATCGTGGAGGAGAAGGGCAACTGCTTCGAGGGCGAGGAGCTCGAGGAGCTGCACGCGCTCATGGACAAGGTGTTCACGCTCAAGGAGACGCCCGGCAGCATGGAGGTCGTGCTGGAGGGATCCGTGGCTGGCGACTCGGTCCGCGTCAAGTTTGATGCGCAGGACGTGATCGAGCTGGAGGACGAGTTCGACGAGGACGAGGAGGACGACGAGGAGGCCGAGTACGACGAGGAAGAGAGCGAGGAAGACGAGGAGGAGGACGAGCTGCCGGGCATCCGTTTCGTGGCCGACGTGACCCGCGACAACCAGGGCCTGCAGTTCGAGTGCGTGGCCAGCAGCAACGTGACCATCGAGCGCGTGCGCTTCCTCAAGGACTTTGCCGGCGCCAAGGACGACGAGAGCCGCTACTTCGGCCCTAACTTCATCGATCTGGAGCTCGACGTGCAGGAGAAGCTCTACGAGTACCTGGCCGACCGCAAGGTGGATGACAACCTGGCCCAGTTCATCACCCAGTACGCCGACCTGAAGGAGCAGCGCGAGTACCTGTCCTTCCTGGAGGACGCCACCAAGTTCGTCAAGAACTAAGAGGCTGCAGCAGCCTTTGATAGTTTAACCATATCATCACATACAGATTCATTCCTACTGCGTCTGGTGCCTTGGGGTCTGTTCCATTGCCAGAGAGAGAGAGAGAAAGAAGAAGAAGCGCAGTGCGAACAACAGAACAGTGTGCATTACTATGGCTGGTTGGTGCGATGGACTATCACCAACTGTCTACAGTAGCTGCCATGTCCTCCATTATTGCAGACCGCTCATCATGTTCTGCACCAACTGAGAGACCTTGGGGTTGGACATGTGGCGCATGGCGGCCGACGGGCCTTCCGAGTCCACGTCGCGGAAGAAGTCCTGCAGGTCTGGGTCACTTCGCGCAGCCGCAAGCTCGGGGCTGTTCATGAGACGGCTCATGTCGGGCATGCCGCCAGAAGGAGCTCCGCCAGCACCGGCACCAGCACCGGCACCAGCGCCACCGAGTCCGCCCATCATGTTTCGCATCATGTCAGGGTTGCTCATCATGTTCTGCGCCCTAGAATCAACAGCCAACAAGCCACAGATCAACATTTGTACAGGAATTGACACCAGGCAAGCAGGGAGTTCACGTACATCTGCATCATGGCAGGGTTCTGCATCATGCTGGAGGCCATCTGCTGCATCGCCGGGTTGCTCATGAGATCCGCAAGGCCACCACCGCCTCCGCCGAGCATGCTGGCCAGACCGCTGAGATCGGGCATGCCGCCAGCACCAGCACCGGCACCAGCACCGGCGCTCGCGTTGCTAGCGTTAGCGACCGACGACTGGCGCTGGCTCAGCTTGCGCTCGGCATCAGCCAGACCGTCTCGGCAGGCAGCGTTGGAACTGTCGACCTCCAGACCGCGGCGGAAAGCGTCCACCGCGGCTTCATAGTCTTTCAGGTGCAGATGCGCACTGCCCATGCGGGAGTACGCCTTGACGTACGCTGGCTTGAGCGCGATCGAGTGCTCGCAGTGGTCGATCACCTCGTCGTACTTGCCCAGATACGTCAGTGCAGCCGCCAGGTTCGAGTGGTAAATGTGCGAGCTCGGGCCGTCCGACGACAGCTTGAGCGCCTCGCGGTAGAACTCGGCCGCCTTCTTGTGGTCGCCGCTGTTCAAGGCAGCATTGCCCTTGGCCTTGATCTCCTCGGCCTTGGCCTCGCGCTCCTGCTTGGACAGCGCAGGCTACGCAATGCACAAGCAGCCATTAGATCACGGCAGATCTAGCCAGAAGCGGGGGGAGCGTGGCGGCTGGAGTACGTACCGCCGCAGACTTGACGTCGCCAAACTTTTCCTTGAACTTGGCCAGCGCCTTGAGCGTACGCGTCTTGTGTTCCTCCGAGCCCACGGCCGCGTCCTTGAAGAAGCCCTTGTCGTCCAGCTTGGCCACCCACTTGCGCCACAGGTCCGGGTCTGCATGCAGCAACGAGTCAACGTAAGCTCTTGCACGCATCCGCAAGAGCAAAGCAGCAGCCACTTACTCTTCATCACCACAGGGTCCTGGTCCACCGAAGGATCGGCGCTGTCAGCCTGCGCGCCCATGCACAACACGCATCAGTTGTCAGCCATTGGAAAGGCCAGCAGCGCCATGAGCGTTCCACACCGGTACTACATACCGACAGTTCCAGGCCGAGAGCCTTGAGTCCAGCCTCGTAGATCTCTTCGAACGGCGTGGATCCGCTCACTCCATGCGCGCGTTGCTGCTCCACGCTGTGCAGATCCACACGCAAGGCCTCGCTGCAAACATCCCACATCTCATGAGCGCTCGCTCCATCCTTCAGCTCCACAAAGCCACAGAGCCAGCACGTACGAGAGGCACTGGATGCCGACGTCCACGTTCTCGGTGTCCACGTCAGCGTCGTGCTTCATGGCGTCGATCCAGGCCAGCGCCTGGAACAGCGCGGTCTTCTTCGTCTGGCTCATCGGTCTTCTTCTTTGCTTATGTGGCACTCACTCGGATACGAATGACCTCCCCAATGGGAGGCTGGTATTTCAGCCAATCACACGGCGCTGTTCCAGACTCCAAGGCTATGATTGGTTGCCGGCAGCTTATTTTGCTAATCATGGGCCAAGGCCGGCCCAAGCGTCGCGATCCCGATGGCCGACGAAGACGCCGCGCTGGAGCGCGCCCGCGGACAGCGAGCCACTCGCCTGGCGCTGGAGGAGCAGCAACGGTCCGTCAAGTCTAAGTTGCGCGCGGCCTCCAACTCACTGAGGGAATTGGGCGCCGTGGCGAACGGGTATGATGACGCCTACATGCTCGTGCCGCTGCCGCCCGAGTATCCGCACGAGAACACGGTGCACGACCGGCTCTTCCGCCTCAAGAAGACGCGGCTGGACCCAGCGCTGGTGAGGAAGCTCAACATCTCGCGGTTCGCGGACTTTGATGCGGCGGACGCCGTGCGCTCGCAGTGGAAGATCTCGGCGCTGGGGCTCGTCAAGTGCGAGGCCGTGTGGAAGCTCTTTGACGCAGACGAAGACGGCGTCTGGGACTACGAGGAGTTCCTGGAGTACGTCACAGCGCTGGAGAGCGGATGCAGCGAATCGTATCCGCGTACACGGCGGCCTGCGTTTGTGGGCAGCCACGAGATGTGGCGCATGTACATGTGCGACTTGTACGAGTTGGACAGACGCCAGCAGCTCACGTTCGACGGGTTCGTGCAGTATCGAGAGGACCTGGAGGACAATCATCCACTGGCCCACGATCTCAAGCTGCTCGGTATCTCTCTGGAATGGCCAGAACTGGAGCATCTACGAGCGCTCAAGCGATTGTTTGGAGAATACAGCGGTCAAGACAACAGCGTGGAGCTCAAGCAGGCGCTGTTCATGCTGCACGAAAGCGGCCGGACGACCACGTACCAGGAGCTGTGCATGGCTGTGCAGAGGCAGAGATACCTCTTCCGCTGTCTGCGCTCCATTCGACAGCGCAAATGCGCACTGAGACTGTTTGGTTATCGCCAGCAGCCGGCGCTGGAGTTCACGAACCCAGTGGTGGAGGAAGAGCCGCGCATCTGCAAGACCGGCTTTCTCAGTCTCGTGCTTTCTTCCTGGATACCAGCGCAGCAAACGGTACGTAGCTACGACGCTCTGGACTGCTAAGGATGTGGATCGAGAAGGCTAATCGCTGCTGCTGTAGAGATGGCGCCAGCTCTTCCTGCAGACGCGACTCTCCGTCTTCTCGACCATCCGGCGATGGAAACGCGATGTGTCCTGGGCGTTCAACTGGATCCGACTGGCCTCTCGCACTGGTCTGCTACGCGCCAGCTGCCTCGTGTCGAACGAAGAAGCCGACCGAGGCGACTACGTGCTCAAAATGGATGTCGGTCCCAACTTTACGACCCGCGCCACAGTGCATCTCACGTACAACAGCGACGCTGACTGTAAGTACCTTGCCATCGAGCTGTTAGGCGGCACTTTTCCCAGCCTAAGCTTTGGCTTCTTAGCTGCGTCCACACTACACGAGCTCAAATACCTGGAACGTGGCGCCGAATGCTTCATCTACTTTGATTTCACGTGCCGCCAAGGCATCCGAGGTGAGTGGCTGGCTCTGTCTACGATTGCAATGCGCTGCACTAGCTGAAACAACGTGTGTCTCCCCATCCAGAAAACGACATCCAGACGCTTGTGCAGCGATTGACGTGGTTCATCAACGAGTTCTTCCGCGAGCAGCTGGAGATGCTGCCGTTCTTTCACAAGTGGTTCCTCACCATCCCCACGAAGCTCCAGCTCCGGTCTGGCCCGAGCACTCCGGCCAGCGGCAGTGCGATCGTTCGACTCGTGATCCTGTTCTCAGGCGATATGGATCTGTACCAAGTGATGCAGAGTCTGAATCTGCCGTCCTCCATGCAGTTCGACCACCTGCTGCAACGGCTTTCGTTCCGCTGGCTGTCGAGCCACTCGCTGGAGGATATGCTCATGAACAAGCGCTTCCTGTTAGGTTCTCATTGGGCCTGCCGAAGCCAATGCGATGTGCGAATGAGCAGACACGCTTGGGCCCAAATCCTCAAGCAATGGGCCCAGCAAATGGAGTACGCGAAAGCGCGAGACGAGGAAGATCGCGAGTATGCCGACTATCTCAAGCGGCAAGATGCGCTGCAGAAGGAGCAGGAGAGAACGCTGCGTCGTCGAGCGACGGGGTTCAAGAAGGGCCGAGCGAGTCTAGCGTTCACAAGCAACAACAACCAAGAGGAATTCAGCCGAAAGAAGCGAGAGAGAAAGGATGCCGAGCCTGGTGGCGCGCTCTACTGGGTGAAGCTTGCGGCGCAAGCGCTCGATGCTTCACAAGACATCAGCTCCACCTGGTCATTCCCAAGCCTCACAGACCTGCTGCTGGACCATTCGTGGCTCGCCAGTGCGCTTTCGCCCGCAAGATTCGAGTATCTCAGGCATCTGTTGTCCTCAACGGGGGCTGTCGCGAGCGAGTGGAAGCTTGGAGGCGATTCGTTTCGAGCCGAGTTCGCAGCAACTCGTTACGCTCAGACCGCTGCATCGCGTGGAGGCGGCGGCAGCGGAGTGACTCGAATGTTTTCCCGCGTTTCCTCGCGCTCGTCCTTGTTGGACGAGTCTCTGCAGTCCACCTCTGTGGCATCGTCCTTCCCATTTGCAAGTCCAGCGCCCACACCGGAGACATCACGTCGCGGAGGTCGATCCGAGTATCAGGGCGGGACTGCCAGAAGCACGGCCAGGAGCGTGGATGACAACAGCAGTCGGCCGGAGATGACCAAGGAAGAGCAGCTGGAGAACGATTTGCTGGAGCTTTACGACGCCTGCTGCAAGATTCTCCTTGGGTTGCGAGTGGTTCGTGCCGAGGCTGGCACCAGCGGACTGACATGTGTGCTGGACGGTTGGAACATCTTCGGTCTCCTTCCTCACGTGTACCAGTCGGCGGCCTCGGCTAAGAGATCGTCGTTCGTGCGCACCAAGAGTTCGGTCTCCACCTCCAGCAAGCGATGAAGCAGAGTCAAGACAATGAATGGAGACAAGAAGGAATAATGTGTGGGCCACATGGACCAAGACAACTGGAACGAGCGCTGCTCCCATTTCTGAATTGGAAGCAGCAAGAGAACGAACATGATGGTCGGAGACACGAAGACGCAGTCTTTGCTGGTTGATCGACCCGAAGATCAAGATCATGGTGGAATACAAGCGAGACGCCACTGGCGCCCCGTATCGCATAGGAAGAACCAACTGGCGTGACCTCGATGGAGGAACGTCTTGCCAGGGCTCAAACTCGGAGCCACAGAGTTGGATATCATTCTCGATCGACTCTAGCTCGTCGTTGGAGGAAGAAAAGGAGTATGCGTGCCCCGATGAAGGATGCGAAGAGCGATGCAGCTCCCTTTGCACGTTCCTTGGCCAACTGGATGACCACCGCAAGAGGAATGTCCCAAGCCAAGTATTTCGCCAGACACCAGTACTGGTCGTCGTCCCGCTGGTGCAAGTTGCTATTGCGCCTGAATGTGAATGGAGTATGAGCTTGAGTCTGCCAACCAGTCTTGTGATTGCCATGGGAGCTGATTCCTGGGTACAAGCCTGTTTGTGGGTTGGTAGTGTAGCAAAACAATGGTATTTTCATGTCTGTTGTATTGAGAATCCTCGTTGCTCGTTTGCAAAAGACTTACTCGGCCTTGATCTACTACTACAACGAGCGCATGTTGATGCGGAAGAAGAATGCGCTCACGAGCACGGCCAGGAACGAGAAGACCCCGCCGACGAACACTGGGAGCGCGTAGCCGAGTGAAGTCTCGACGAGCGCGACACCTGCCAGGAAGTTGAGCAGCTGGCCCAGGCAGTTGGCCGAGTTCAAGGCGCCTACGTACATGCCGACGTCCGATCGGTCGCCGAACACGTGGATGATGATCGGCACGATCAGTGCGAAGACCGTCGCCTGGGAGATAGACGTCGCGACCACAATGACGACATCGATCGTGACGTTCTTGGTGAACGCCATGACCATCAGCAGCGCCTGTGGGATGATGGCCACCGTCACGACCCAGTGGGCTCCGATGCTTTCCACCAGGAGATGCAGCACCCACGAGTAGAAGTACCCCGTGATGTTGAACAGCAGATCGGTCAGCCCTCCGGCTTTCTGCACGCCTTGATTGTACCGCGTCTGCTCCATGGAGCAGTGGCCATGGCAGGTGTCCGCATCGGTCGCATTGCCGCCGTACACTTCGATACCGAAGAACTGGCCCTTGTTGCCGTTGTACGCCGTGTAGCCGAACTGCACCGCGAAGAAGATGATGCTGTAGATGATCAATACGCGAGGTAGCGTGCGAAGTCCGTGCAGGATGGTGGCGAAGGCCGATGCGATACGAGCACAAGCCGATTCCTTGTCCTCCGGGTTCTTCACGCGTGGGATCTCCTTGGCGAACACACAGACGGCGCCAACGGTGAGTAGCATCGTGACCGAGAGCATGCCGAGGAACCAGCGTAAGGTCAAATGCGCAGCCCCGAAGAGGTAGATGTACCCTGCGACCATGATGGAGCCGAGCGTGGAGCTGGCTTGACCGATCCCAGCTCCGAGCGTCTGCCGGTCGCCGGCAAAGTCTGCCACGATCAGGAAGGCTGGTGTCTGCACCACGTTGACCGTGACGTCCATCCACGTATAGAAGAAGACCGTGAAGAGCGCCGTCCAGAAGCGACTGTCGCCGTGGTCGCCCAGCAGTTCGCCCAGTTGCGGCGTGTAGCCCATCATGGTCCAGCAGATCGAGCTCGTGATGGCTCCGTACAGCAAGTACGGGCGACGTCGACCCCACGAGTTGGTGCTCCGATCACTCATGGCACCGATGGTAGGCGCCACGAGGATACCGGACAATGGGCCGATCACCTGCGTCAACTGCACGGCATAGCGAGGTAGCATCGTGCCCAGGTACGGCCCCAGCGCGGCCCATTGCGCAGCCCAAGCCATATTCGTGGCCATGCGAGGCAGAGCCAGCAACACCAGCATCGGGATGGAGCACCGGCGCGTATTCTCGGTCGTCTGGAGATCGTCCTCCACGATGATGAGCGATTCCTTGCACACTGGCGACCGCACGGGGTCGTACTTGGGCGTTCCGCGCTCCATTTGGATGTTGATCGTCATGAAAACTGGACAGGCTGATTGATCGTCCGGTGTCGAGAGTTGAGTTGCTGAAGGCCGGAAGTTTACAAATGGAGCGATTGATTTCAAGTCGTAGAGTTCCCAATGTTTGCAGCTTGGATGTGGATGGTCGCACGCTGCAGGTACGAGCGCCGCTATTGGATCAGGAAACCCATGGTCCACCTCTGACGTTGACCTGATGCGGCTGGCGTGCGTTGCAGCAAAACGGAGAATGCAAAAGACAAGAACGCAACACGCCATATCGAAATGGAAAATACATGGACGCCACGTCCAACGTATCCGCTCGCGAGCTCAAGAGCTCTTGCACCGAGCGACGGCTTCGTGTTCCAATACAGCGATAAACAAAAATGGACCTTGAGCCTTCTCTCTTCCTCTCTTCCTCTTCTCTTCCTTCCCAGCGCCTGGGCTTTCGTGTCTTGCGCGGTGAGAACGATCAACCGTAACGTTCGTTGCTCGTGGATTTGCGCGCGCGTGTTCTTCCCCTTCCACGAGGCGAGTGGCAAGCCGCATTGCTGCGGCTTGGTTTCCCTCCTCTTCATCATTCATCTCAACTTCCATACTCCCCCAGAGCGCGAAATACGCTCTCAATTCGTGCGTGTGTGTGCTGCTTGCAGCTCCTGGCTCTTCTCTCCTGTCACGGCCGAGTTGCTCGACGTCGACGGCGGTCGGAGCTGGTCTGTTGCAACCAGGCTTCCCCCTATGTTCAATATTCCAAGTCGTGGGCCGTTCAGACGGTGCCGTTGGTCTTGGAATTGGCGCGGTCGCGCGCGTCCTGGATGGCCGAGCGCATGCGTTCCTTGGTCTGCTCCTTGAGCGTCTGGAAGAACGCGAGATCGTCCTCCACCTCGCTCAGCAAGTCCTGGTTGATGCCGTCGGCCTGGGCCTCGCGGTAGACCTTGCGCAGATCGGCCATGATGCCCAGCACGTGCTTGAGATGGAGCGTGTCGCGGTCGCGCTGGTCCAGGCGCTTGCTGGACTCCTGCAGCTGCATCTTGTTCTTGCCCAGGCGGATGGACTCCATGAGCTGGTCCGTGACCACAGAGCGGCAGCCGCCGCAGAGCTGGCCATCGCCGGCCACGGGCGTCGTGTTCTGCGTGTAGCTGTTGGCGATGCCGCTGAGGATCTCGAGGTCCGTCGTGGTCGGGTTGGGCGCTTGCGTGGGCTTGACGAGTCCGTACTGCATGGGCAGCACAAGCGGATTGACGGCGCTGCCGCCGGCGTTGGGCTCGTAGAAGCTCGCGACCACGTCCGGCGTGAGCCCCATGAGCGAGGCTGCGGCGGCCGGGGCTTGGACCTTGCGCTTCTTGATGCTGCTGCTGCCGGCGTTGCTGCTATTGTTACTACTACTACTGGCGTTACTATTACTACTATGGGCAGGCAGCAGCAATTGCTGGTCGTCGCCGCTGGTCTCGCCGGCGTCGCCCACGCTGCCGTTGGTGGCCGGGTCGTCGTCGTCCTCCTCGTCGTGGCGGGGCGGCGTGAGCTGCTGCGCGTGCAGGTGGTGGTGGCCACCGCCGCCGTGGCCGTCGTACTTGCGCAGCAGCACGATGTAGCCGTTCTTGTTGTCGTTGGCGTTCGGGCCCTTCTTGATGGGCCGGATCCCACGGCGGTAGCACTCGGCGCGCAGGTCGTGCGCCCGGTGGCGCTCGTAGGGCTCCAGCAGGCGGCGAGACTTGTCGCCGCCCATATCGGGATCGGTGGTCAGCAGTGAGTCAATGTCGCCGCTGTTATTGCTGGCGCCACTGCCAGCAGCAGAGCCGACGCCCACGGAGACGCCGACCACGCCAACGTGGTGATGCTGGCTACTGCTGCTGCTCGAGAGCCCGCCCGCGGCCGCCACCGCGTGCTGCAGCTCGCTGCTGTCCATGTGCACAACCAGCGGCGCGGGGCTGCCCCCGCCTCCGCCGCCGCTGGCTGCGCCGCCCGCATCCAGATACTTGCCTTCCATGCAAAGGTGCCCAAGCTTCCGTCAGTACCAAACGCGTCCGCCTGAAAATTACGATTGGGCAGGGAAGTAAACCGGCAGCCGGCCAGCGCCCGACCCGACATCGTGGTGCCGTGTAATCATTCTGTGAGGGATTAGGCGGACAGGGGA
>JAADVF010000533.1:0-20510 GCA_023334555.1 Elongisporangium undulatum
AGCGCCGGTCGCTTGACTGCTGACGCTGCGGACGGCTTGGGATCTCGTGCAGTGATCAGGGCTTGCTCCACAAACACGACACCCATATTTGGAGCGATAGTGACCCCGATCCAGACGTAGACAGCGATGCCCGCGTTGACATGTCGCCGCAGCAGCATGTCCGTCGTGAGCTTGAAGCGCTGGCCGCCGAAAGCAAACGTGGATGAGTGCGATTTCGTAAATCCGCCGACAGCCAGGTGCGTGTATTGCTGTCCAGGCATGTCGTATCAGTTGGCACGTCGTGCAGGGCATTGAATGCTTGGGGGGCGCCAGATACATGGACGTACCAAGTGAGAGGAGTTGATCTTAGCGTCGGCCGTGAATCGCCGCTGCAGAGCCTCGTCGGCCTCGTGCTTGCTGATGGCCAAGGGCACGCTGGACACAGTCTCCACGACGGAGCCCAGCTGCGGGTGGATCTCCCGTTGCGTGCGATGCAGGAACGACTCTGCGTCCAACAAGCCAACGCGGCTCAGAGTCTCGACGGCATTGAGTTCCAGTCGGCTCGACCGATCCAAGAGAGCTGACACGATGGACGAGAGGTTATCAGGCGCCTAGATGCACAGGCAGAGGACCGTCAGCAATCCCTCTCCGGTCAGAGGCGCTCACTCTCAATACGCTCTACCTGAACAGCGATCGCTGTCAGAATCTCGATGGCCTTGAGATTCCTGGCGACCAGGCTTTTCAGGTCCTGATTCGTGCTTTCAGCCTGCAAACGGCGCTGGAATTCTCGCTCCAGGCGCACTGGAGCTCTCACGCCCGCGCTTTGATGAGGCAGCGCATACCTGGCTCTGCCATTGGGGTTTGCAGCCGTAGCTTGCAGCCGCTTCAGTGTGATCTCAAGCGTCGTGGCCTGGCTGCGCAGACTTTCGCGCTCCGCTTTGAGCCGCTCCCAGTAGCCGATCTTGCGGGGCTTGTGCAGCACGGCGCTGTCCGCCGCCGTCTCGTGCGCGTCGATGAAGGCCAGCGCCTCGTGCAGCGTAGCGCTCGAGTCGTCCAGGAAGCTCATCTCTGTCCCGCTCTGCCCGCGAGGAAGCAATGATTCGTAATCGGCACCACCAGTCACGACCCGAACCCCAAGGGCCGGAGATGACGATCTCGGCGATGACGTGAAGCTGCAAACGGATATTGGAGCTACTGCAACTCATGAGGTTTCTCACGCCGATCAGAAGGAGGGCATTGCATGCGCTCATGACAACAAGTTCCCAGGGCTATGCAGGTATTAATTTATGTAGTCGACCATGGACAACAGCAAAGCACCACCAAGGGTTTTATATTGCGTGATCAGGATCGCTTCATCAGGATCTGCACACACCTATCCCTCGTAATCATCACTCTGTACACCTGTCCCCTATCCGCGTCGCAAAGCCCAACAGGACCGAGTGGGGGAGAACCGCCATGCTGCTGCTGACGGAACACGAGGGCGCGCTGCAGGATGCGCTGGCGTTCATCGACGCCTTCGAGGCCGATGCGGCGGCCAGTTCAAGCAGCAGCGGAGATGCTGACGCGTCGTCGGCCCAGTCGACCAACCCCCAGAGCGCGCCGAGACGCAAGAAGCGGTCGCACACCGAGCGCGTCAAGACCGAGCTGGAGCAGCTGCGAAACGACGCCGAGGCGCTCGAAAACACGCTCAAGCGCCTGCGGCAGAACGCGCACGCTCGACCACCGAATCAGCTGGCGGTGCACTGGAGTCCGAGCGCCACGACCCATTTCGATGCGCACAAGAGCAGCCTCAGTGCGGCTCGTGGGAGCAAGGACCCCGTGGCGGCCATGTGGATGGAGATCGTGGTGAAGGAGTTCAGACGTCGGCGTGAATCCGAGATGCTGAACCGTCGGCTGAGAGACATGGTGGCCAAGCAAGTCGACATGATGCAGGCCTCGCAGGCTGCGCTGACGCCCAAGTTCACGGACGCGGTACGAGCAGCACTGGAGAAGAGCGACCAGGATCGGCCGCCGTTAAGTACTGACTGCCGCTTCTGTAGGATCTGGACTTGCTCTGTGAGCCTCCACAACCCAAAGCCAGGTATCATACAAATGCCCAGGAGAAGGCTCTGGCCAAGTCGCTGTCGCTGCGCGTCCAGCAGCTCCGACTGGACGTGGACAGTGTTCTCAAGCGCACGGGTCTGCTCCATATCGACTCGTTCCTCTCGTGGTCTCAACGCAAGCACGACGGCAATGTCGGTGTTTTCTTCGAGTCGACCTACTGCCTGCCTGTGGCACTCGACATGGAGCTGACGAACAAGGCGTTCACAACGCAGACCCAGTGCTCGGCGGCCTTTGAATCGACCAAGGTACGGCATAATGCATTCCTTTTGAGCCTTTGGGGGCATGTTCTTACCACTCATTGTTTGCCTCTGCGTGGTGAAGAATGACGTGGATATCTTCCAACTGCAGTCGCTGGAGGTGGCCTACCAGCAGGAGACGTACGATCTCTCGGCCAAGTCCACTGTGCGCGTGATCAAGGAGAACGACCGCATCGTGTACGTGTGGACGGCGCTCGTGTCGCTGCCCAGTCGCCAGTGGACCTTTGTGGAAGACAGCATCATCATTGTGCGCCGCGCCAACACTGCTGGCTTGCCCACGTCGCTGCTGCAGAACTGGCATCGCGTGTGGGTGGAGGACAAAGGCTCGCAGAGCACATCGGACCCGCTCAAGGAAACGATCTTGAGCTCGCTGAGCAACCGAGTGAAGGACCACATTCGCACATTCAAGAACTCCATGGAGAGTGCCAAGTCTGGTGGATTCTATGGCTAGCATCGCAAGTCCATCGTTTCCTTTGCGTGCGTTGTATCGGCAATATATATTATGATTCTCTCATGAGGCTTCTCTGTGACGACGCAAACTACTGACTCGTGACAAGCTCCCATACTTATTGGGTATGCTACGGATCTGCCACATGAGAGCGCTACTAGTGACATATCGCTATGGGGGTACTTGCTTGAGGGCAGCCTGCTGAGGGCGAATGAAGACTGTGGCTATGCCAGCCTTCCGTCCGGCGACAGGTTCTTCTCGCAAGATCGACTTGCACATCATTAGTGCCGAGTCCATACCGGTACCAGAGAACACTGGCGTTGCTGCTGGACGAAGCTGCAACCCTCGACCCGCGTTTCCAGACAAACACCACGGGGTATTGCGTGTCATACGAGGAAATAGCCCTATTGCTGGCAGTGACCAAAGTGCACACTTGAAGAATTGAATGTAGTTCTGAAGGTAACTCAAAACCTTAAACATCCTTCACAACCTTGAGCTAGCTCTACACCATTTCACGGCCAAACTCAAAACAACCTCGTTCAAACTCAAAATACCTCTTACATATGATAAACGTTTTTGAATCTACTTAAACAGGTAATTAGAGGAGTACCGTGAATTCCCACTCTGCAATTTCCCGCTCAAATGCCCCACCAACGCTACTCCCGCGAAACGACCATGCGCGTTCTAGCCGTCGCACGCGACCATGGCGACTGGAAGGAGATGGCGCTTCGACTCAGTGTTAACATGCGGACCGCCTGGGGCTGGGTCCGTCAAGCACTAGAAATGGGCTGTCGGCCAATAATCCAAATATACAGGTTTCAGTGGTGATGCATAATGAGAGGTATTTCACGGTAATATAATATAGAGGTAATACATTAGTGTCTTTGTTTGAGTTTGAACGAGGTTGTTTTGAGTTTGAATAAGTTTTTTTTAGTTTGGCCGTGAAATGGTGTACTTCCTCGTGGACACACTCGTCTCGTTGCAAAGGAAGTTTATCCCATACAGTCGCCCCCCTCGATAAGCGCGCATCATCTATATATATATCTTTTCTAACTCGATTGGGTGTTTTATGCGTATAGACAGGTAACACATATATTTGTATGCCGATCACTACCTCCTATGAACAATTACCTTTCTATTTCGATGATATGGAGCGCGCGCTTATCGAGGGGGACGACTGTACCCGGTCTTCGCCATGCTGTCCTAGACCCGCAAGGCCTACAACTGCTCAATACCATCGTGGCCTCGTAGACCACATGAATTTCCTGCGCGTCAAGCCTTAGCGCAAGTTTGACAAAGCTATCGCGCTGCACCTCAAGATGAACGATGCTGGACGAAGTCCGGTGGGAGCAGCTTTTCTGCTACCACATGTGCCGGAAACTCAATCTATCGATCATCATGTAGCTGGCCGATCGCTCATCACTGATATGCAGTCGCTCAACAACACTATGCAGCTGGAGAAATACGAGCAGCTGCATCTGACCTTCATGAAGGTGCTGCATCTGGAGTTCTATGTGATGCACATGAAGTCCGGTCATATGCTGAGGAATCTTTGCTATCCTAGCCGCTGTATTTATGGTTGTCTACGTCGAAGTTTTCAGCAACACGACACCAGCCACCGTAGCGTACGTCATGGGCAACCACATTGGCGGCTCCTTAAGCGTGACAGTGAATCGAGTAGGTGGCGTCGTGTCCGGTAGTGTTGCGTCGTCCTGTTCCACTTCCTCATCTTGCAAGGCTGCTCACCGGCGGATCTCAACACATTCCTCTCTGTGATCGCATTTTTCATCTGAGTCACTATCTACATGTACGTGCGCTTCGCGAGTGTCTCCGGCTACTACGCTGGCGTGGTGTCGACTTTCATCTCGGCACCCATCCTGCTCAAGCAGACGGACGTGTGCTGGATCAGCGGCTCATACACGACCTTCAGCACCGCGATGTCATCCTACTCGAGTCTGGCGCAGATCAGTGTGATCATCGTTCTGTTTTCATCGCGGTGCAGGCTCTCTGCCCCGAGAGAGCCACGAGTCTGGTGTGCAAGAATGTCCACGGAACTCTGTGCTTGCTGTAGCAGACCTTTATGGCAGTGGTAGGCCTTAATCTCTTGACTTCGGACATCATGGATGAAGGATGCATCAATGAGCTGCGCAAGATCTTGCAGATCATGGTTCCGACGCTGCTGGCGAAGCAGATGAACCTGCTGTATGAGGCCAAGATCGAGCCAACCCGTGGAAGCCGGCCTTCTCATACCAATTATACGATAACGTGCTGGACGGCTGTCGTCCAGAGCATCCCTGTGGACACATGGTACTATCTAGCTACTCCTCACTCTTGTGCCTACTTCTACTCCATTTAATCATGCTACCTCTGTGGACACCCCAGATCGGGTGTTTCACTACTATCAATCTAACTAACCTGAACATAGAACTTGGATCACACCAGCTTACGCTCATTCTCTCAAATCGAACGGTGTTGAATATTCTAACTCGCACTTAGCGTGCCGGTTATACAAATCGCGTCATCTTTTCAGACTTTCGTAGAAGACAACCACGATCTGTTTCAGGAAAAAATCAATTTATTACAGAAATGAACGCAACTCTCCCTGCACGAATTGATTGCAGCAAATACAGACATGGCTGATACAGTCCACGACCAGAATACTAAACACCACCGATAAATTATTCCCTGCCAAAACAGATCGAACCCTTTCAAAATCGTTTTACTGTACATTTGGCTAAACTGACTGGCGCGCAGATCAAAGTGTGCAAGCGCAACCAGAACATGCAAGCACCGACAACCCGTGTGAGGCTGACTGCGGAGCAGATGTTAGAGCTGTGCCAGCAGCACAACGACAATCCTGAGTTGTCTCTGCGCGCACTCTGCAAGTGGGTAGGCGAGATGTTCGGTCTGCCCAAGGATCCCTCACCCGCTACGCTGTGGATGCTATTCAGGCGGTCAGTGACCGAGGATGAAGTCTCGGTCAGCCCTCTTCGCAAGGCTAGTCACGCTCCTTACCCCCCCACACTTGAACAAGCGCTCGTGAAGTGGATAGGCAAGTGCGAGCCTCTGCAGATGCCAGTCGTGACGTGGGCTACGATACGTGCGAAGGCCGAAAAAATCCGCCGTGCCCTCGTCTCCGATGCAGCATACGTGCCGGACGACAAGCTTGAAAGCCTGATCTTCTCCGATAGCTGCATACAGGGGCTACAGAAGTGCCTTGGACTGAAGACTCGTCGCGTCCACGGGGAAGCTGCGCCTGCATCTCCGGTTGCCATCAGAGAAGGAAGAGAGACGTTGCGGGTAATCACCAGTAAATCCAACTAGCGAGACATATTTTATATGGATGAGTCTGCGTTCTACTACTGTATGATGCCTGTAACCTCGGTCACCAAAGGGAAAATGGCGGGGCGCAAGAAAATCAAGAAACGGCTCACCGTGGCAATAACCACGAACGCTAACGGCTCCAGTACTCTTTGTTGGGTCAGCGTGCAAGCCACGGAGTTTCAAGATGCACACGGCTGTTGAGCTCGGTGTCTACTACACCAATACAGCCAAAGGCTGGATGACCACGGAGCTCTTCCGCAGCTGGCTCGCTCTCTTCAAGCTCTCTTCAACAAGCAAATGGCAAACGAAAGGCGACGCGTCTTCCTTTTCCTCGACAATGCCTCAACGCACCGGGCCACAGATTTGTATCTCCACGTTACGCTTCAGTTCCTACCGCCTAACACCACTGCTCATCTCCAGCCTCAAAATGCTGGCATTATACAGGCGTTCAAGCGCCAACTCGACAAAGTCCGGAACGGGAATGATGTGGACAAAAAGGACGTGATGCTAGAGCAAGTCGACGAACTAGGAAAAGAAAATGTGGGGTCTATCATCGAGAGTATCTACAATGTGGATATTCTTGTTGCCATGAGGTGGGCCCAAGAGGCCTGGAAAGCGACTATTGAAAACTGCTGGAGCTACACAGGAGCCATGGACCAGGACATTTTTGAGCTTGTTGCTGGCATGGACAGGATGCGCATTGGGTCACCAACCATGCACCAGCTCACTGTTTGAATACCTCTTCATACCTTCTCATTTTTGAAACCTCTCATTTGTTATACAAATGCCCCCTCCTCCCAAAAAAAAATCTGTTTAGTATTCTGGTCGTGGACTGTAATGACAAATAGCAGACACATTGTATTAACCAATTAAATACGATCCCTGTATCTACTACTACTAAAGCAAATCATGTACCTCCTCGCCCTCTTATTGGCTGATCGACCAAGCCTATTTGCCATGTGATTGGCTGCATTAAATCATGCGGTGCCGACAGCACACAATACAAACTTATGAAAGGGAAGAATGGAGCCACGTTCTATTGAATTTTTTTAAGTTTGCATGGAATGACAAAGTTCCAGCACACAACTCAGTTGTAGTCTGATTGGATTAAAACCTTTGGCTTTTCCATCAGAGTCGTACGCAACGATTTCGAGAGGGGTCACCCTCAGCACAAACATATGGCCGGCACCCGCAGATGAAACTGCACAAAGACACACGGCTGGTGGGATTGCCAGGGACGTCAACTCAAACTTCCCCAGCGATTTGACGAGGTTCACTCTCCCCCCCCCTGCCAAAATCGATCCCTGTTTTTGCTTTTTCTTAAAAACGTTACAGAAATCTTTCAGTTTGTGAACTCTTGCCAACTCACACCTTTTTCTTTTGCAGACGGGTGACGCTTCCAGAAACGGCTTAGTATCGCGTCTGGTAGGTAATCGTCCATATTAAGCAGCTGAGCCGCTGTCCGAAGAGCAGTTACATAGCTCATCCTATCGTCATCGTCCTTAAATGTGCGCTCCATTTGTGACAATATCGAAAAATTAAGTTACTGAGGTCAGAATTTATTGCTCAAACGAAAAACACTTACAGGCTTTTCCATTTTGAATCTCTTCCACGTGCGCTCGTCACTTTCGTCGTCCTCCCGCTCTTCAGCCTCTCAGAACTTGAACTCGTTAACGTGGTCGAGATGCTCGCGAAACTTCTTCGTCAGCCTGGACTCGGGCTCCCACGTGTCGTCCTCTTCGTCCTTGAACCCTGACCACTTGACCAGATAGTAGTATTCGCCAGGGTTGACCGAGAGAACCTCTTGGGCGGGCCGTAAAAAACGGTGTTGCCTGCGTTACGGTTGGAGCGGCGGAGAGGGGTAGGGGCGTGGTCAGTTGCCATCAGAAAGAAAAGTGAAGACTGAGAGCATAAAAACACTCGGGAGTCCTTTTTGTGCAAAAGTACTGTGATTACAGTAAGAATGGATTGGAAAACCACTTTAATTAAGCGGGCTTATCCTGCAAAGCGCGCTTATCGCGCGGGTTTGTCTTCAGATCACTCGACCGAATCGTTTCCTTGTCACTTTCTTTTTGGCACTGCTTTACACACATCTGGTTCGTGTGTGGCTCAAACTTTGTATTAGAAATCTCAAACCCCGTACAGCGTTCGATATATGTATCCACCCCATTTTCAATCGGTCCACTCTGTTGCCTGTCTCTCTCACTTTCTTTTTTCCTTTGAAGACGCAACAAGAGAGTGCTGTGCTATTCGTTCGTGACATGGAGCCGTCAGAATTGCACGGGAATGCAATCCCAGCTCCTTTCTTATGAGCTCCAGCTTTTAGATTACCGTTTCCGACAGTTTATCGATCCTTTAACTGAGATGCATCTCGAAGAAAGGAAGCCCAGTTTTTCAATGCGTGCACCAGTTTTTCAAACATGCTGTGCTGTCGGAGCTATCAAGTTGCCTGCTTATCAAGTCCTTAGTCCCGAGATTCAAGAACTGATCACTGATCAATCGAGTGTGGGGGAATATTTCCGTACCAATATTCGTGTCTACAGCTCTGCTTTTGGTTTTACTGCATCAGGAGCCAAGGTTGATCGTTCTCTTGCTAATAATCGTTGTGGATTCTACACCAATCGAGTTCAAGGAGCAGTTGACCATAAGATGCCGCGAGAAGTGCTTCCACCTGCTGGCCAAAAACCGAAGTTTGCCCAAATTTACGTTTACGACACGGATACCAAATATATCGCCGAGCGGAATTGTTCCAAGACATCGACGCTACTATTATGAGCACACTTCAGCAAGTGCTACACCATGATAACATTTTGTTCGTCAGTTTCTCTCTCATCATGCTCAAGATCTGAAATTAGAGAATACTCAAACCTTCGAGCTTCGAATTGTGGAGCCATCACGACGCGATCGACGTTATGACTTTCCTACTGGATCAGAGGTAGCGGTTTTACTACCAAGTGATGAAAATGAAGAACGATACAACAGATCCATTTTTTTGACCAAACGCGATGGTGGGACGCAAAAAATTTAACACATTGACGCACGATACGACTCGCTACATTACGTTCTAATGTTTCCAAAGGGATACCTGGGCTGGAGCATTTCTCTCAAGAATTCGCTCAACGTGACTATGAACGAATTCTATCGCTACCACATGATGTACAGAGACGCTTCACACGTCTTTGCACTGTTTGGTCGGCTTTCCCAAGAATATGCCGTTGATGCTTACGCTAGAAATGAAGAATACCGTTTGATGTGGGCCCGACATAACCAAAAGGAATTACACACTGATTTGTATCAAGGGTTGGTGGACCAAGTTTAGCAAGACAATGCTTCTGCTACTCCTTCTTCCATCGTATTTAACTGGTGGACCTGGATACATTCAAAGTTTATACCAAGACGCGATGGCTATTAGAGAAGTTTAGATTTTTTTCTCGAACAACTTGTAGACACTTAACCCTATTAGAACGTGTGTGATGTGTGACACACGTCCAAATCGACTCGTTTAAATCGCGCGTGGCGGGCTATCCACACGTTCCTGGTTGGACGTGTGGAACCACGGGCCATTGTGTGAAAAGACTAAGTGTCTGCAGCAGCGAGAGCGTGCGAATCGGTGCCACTGCGGATGATGCCACGGCGGACTCCTCGGCGTAGACGCCGGCTATGTCGTCTGCGACGAACAGGAAGACCCAATTTCGCTTTAGCCCGCTCGTCGATGAGCTGGTGCTCTAGGAGTCCCTTGCCCACAACCCTTTTGTCGCTGAGCACGGCTCAGTAAGGTAAACGTGGGCAAAGGTCACAGAGAGCATGGTCGTCGGGATCGAGGGGCGGCGCTGTTGCGAGCGGGTGAGCACGCTCATCCGCAACCACCGTGTGCGCGTCGCCCAGCTTGAGCGCGACAGTGGCATCGAAGAGGACATGACGGAGTTCGACAAGCTCCTCATAGACATCTCATAGCTCATAAAGACGCAGCAAGAGGCGTCAAAGGAGAAAAAGAGCGAGAAAGCAGTGTCCGTGGCCGATACCGAACAACGCGGGGAAGAGATGCACCAGCTCGCGCTCGAAGAAATTCAGTACAAGGAGCGGAAGCGTGGCCGAGATGAGAAGACCGTGCTGGTCTTCTAGGAGCAGCGTGACGAGGCAAACAAGCAGCTAAAGGAGCGGGAGCTCGATCTGGCGGAGAGAAAGCTCGCTATTGAAGAGCGACAGCTTGCGTTGGCTGAGGAAAACGCTAGGTTGGACGCGGAAGAGCGCAAGACGCTTATTAGTTTGCTCGCTAAAAAGATCGACGAATAAATCAATACACGCTGGTCATTTTCACTTTTTCACGATTAAATCAGTAAATTTGACTGTAAATGCAATGAATCAGGTCATTAGTTTCTATTCAGCACGGAGACTGAGGCCCGCGCGAATGTAGTCGGCGAGAGCTGGAGGCTGGACGCGAAAAACATGTGAGATCTGGTTGAGGCGAGTGCAGTTATGCATGTTGGCTAGCAGCATACCTACAGGATAGTACAAACCCACAGGGGACATGCCGATTTTCTGTGAGCGCTTCATGTCAAGAAACGCCCACAGATTCACCACGTTAGCAAACCCCCATTCGACGGTCACGCGCACTGCGCTCATCGCCACATTGAAGTCCATCCGGTTCTGGCTGAGGCTGGCGCCCTTGAAGCCGACCTGCATCGTCGGGTGGAGCACGTACGCCGGATCTCCATAGAGGTAGAACTTCTCGTCGGGAAAAGCGAGCGTGCGCTCCAGGCGCGGGAGAATCTTGCTTTTCAAAACCAAATACATGTCGTAACGCCGGCTGATGATCGGACCATACACGTCCACGAAAATCCCGTCCAGCGTCACGACCCCTTGGTACTCGAGCGAGTGCTTGCGCTTGTGCCCGTTATAGAAATCACGCTGGTTCTTGGCGGGGCGAGCGATGCCACGGACAGTCCCGTCGATAAATCCGACACACTTCGGCAGCGACGAGCCCTTTTGCACCACAGCAGCAGCAAACACTCGCAGTCGCTCGAGAGGCAGTGTCCCGGACTGAATCTTGAGCAACGGCGAGAACAGTCGATGCATAAACCGAACCATTAAATTGAACCCCATCGAGATTTCGCTCCGTTGGCGGCAGAACAGCGCTTGGAGGTCATCACCACAGCGACCAGGACAGGCGAAGCGCCGCAGCATCGCCTCTGCCGTGGATAGAATGGAACCGTTAGAGAGACTCACGCGCTCCGGTAAGGTCAGCACGTTCAGCATGAGCAGAACTGCGGCACGATCAAAGCGAAAAAGGAAAAAAAAAAGCCTTATCGGTGAGCGAGTCGAGGTCCAGGCGAATCGAAAAGCTGAGACTGCTAGTGGGGCTCGGGATCAGAAGAAACGCAGCCAAATCGTTGTGACTATCCTAGCTAGAGATAACAGCGAGGAAGCGCGGGGACACCATCTCAAAATGGCGAGTGGATGGCGAGTGGGCCACGGTCCACACATTTGGCGCGCGCTGCAATGCTACAAATTGTTCTGGATGTTGACTGGACACATCTGAACTTGTCTGAACGTCTTTTTTGACCACCCTAACGCTTTTCATGGTGACCCCCCACAAGTTGTATTTACCTGTTTCCTGAACTTCTCTATAGTTCGTAAATTTGGAAAGCCGGACCTTTTCATCATGATGACGTGCAACCCAAAATGGCCAGAAATTCAACGTGAATTACTCAGGACAAGATGCTTCAGATCGATTCGATTTGCGTTGTCGCGTTTTCCAGATGCAGTTGAAGGCTTTCATCGCTCTCACGTCAAAGAAATATATTTTTCGAAAGGTAGTCGCAAGGGTTGTTGTGGTCGAATTTCAAAAGCGTGGGCATCCACATGCCCATTCACTGTGGATTTTGGATCGCGCAGACAAACCAAAGACACCTGCTGACTTCGATAAAATTGTTTGTGCCGAGTTGCCTGACCCAGCTGACGTCGAGTTATACAAAAAAAGCTTTGCTCCATGGTCCCCGTGGCGCTCTAAAACCAGATTTTCCGTGCATGAGAAATGGTGTTTGTTCGAAGACGTATCCAAGGGAATTCTGCCCTGTTACTCAGGTGTCGAAAGACGGCTATCCACTTTACCGCCGGAGTGAAAATGGCCAAATCTTCAAAGGAAGAAACACTATATTCGACAACGGCTCGGTGATTCCGTACAACCCTTATCTGTGCAAGATATTTAACTGCCACATGAACGTTGAGATTTGTTCTTCTATTCAGTCAGTGAAATACCTCTACAAGTACGTTTACAAGGGTCACGACCGAATTCAAGCTGAAATTTCTCCCTCTATTGCGCCAAATGTGCAGCTAGATTCCCGTCAGCAGGACAGAGATGAACCCCAAAACTATTTGGACGCTCGATACGATTCAGCCCCTGAGGCCTTTTGGAGAATCAGTGAATTTCGTCTCCAGTATATGTACCCTACTGTGACTCTATTGCAAATTCAAACTGAGGGGAAACAGTCGCTTGCATATCGCGAGGACTCTGATGTAGACGAAGTTTTGGCTCGCGCTGAAAAAAAACACTTACAGATTGAATGACGCACAATCGCGACCATACCACTGACTCCGCGTGGCCAGCGGTCTGACGTATCTCAAGTTTCCGGAACAATATGTCTGGGACAACGTGGGTAAAGTTTGGACTCGCCGACAGGTTGGAGAAAACATTGGCAGATGTTATCCGTGAACCCGAAATATACTGACAAATACCATTTACGACTTTTGTTGTCGCATGTCCGAGGAGCGTGGTTGTTCGAGTGCATACAAAATTATAATGGAACTGTGTACGACAGTTACCACGAAGCTGCTGTTGCGCGTGGGCTTTAGAGACTGATGATGAATTTGACAACGACCTGGAAATTGCAGTTGCTTCTGCTTCTCCGCAGCAACTTCGAGTTCTATTTGCAACGATGCTTATGTTCTGTGAGATTTCATCGCCGAGTGTACTACTCTTCCAGAAGCATTTGACAGCATTTGCCGAGGATTTCATGAACAGGGAAAGCGTTTTTAAATTCGATTATAAATCCGACTCTGCCGTTGCCTTGATTACGGCTGAAAGTGGGCTGTATCGTCCTCTTGATGCGAAACCTGAATATCTCCAAGGGCTTCTGCAATGATACGCGCATACGCATCGATGTCCTTTTTTACAATGCTTCAAACGAATATCGTTACAAAAGGCCCTCATTTTGGTACCACTTTCATGCTTCCACGAATTGCTATGTATCCATCCCAAACCAATGTTCCTATTCAGTTTAAGCGCTTTCGGTTCCCTATTCGTTTGGCCTTCGTGTAACGGGATACCCGTTACTAGCATACACTGAGTACGCGCGTTCGAGAAAACGTACACCAACAGCAGTTCTGTACAATGTACAGAGTATGCGGTATTAAAGGGAAAGGCCTTTAAGAGGGAGAAAACTGAAGTGTCGGTATTTAAGTTAAGCACGTGTCCAAAACCTAAAAACCTTATGTAAATCTAAGCAGACGGGCCGCTCTGATGTTCGTCTCTGATTGCTATTATCCAGGTCTTAAGCCAATTATCCACCAATGGGGATGAGGTCAGTAATTTAGTGCTGAGATTCTTTAAATAGGCAATGGTCCTATGAAGAGGCCGACGGTACATGGTTACCGGGTTTTGTTACAGATCATGGGTCTGTTAAGTAACAAGCCCTGTTATATTCGCCATGACGAATAAAAAAGCTTAAGGCCAGACATGGAACACTATCGGAATTTATCTTCCCACCCCATTTTTCTCTCACGGCCACCTGTACGTGGCCCTCTCAAGATCTCAACTCGGGCCGCAAGATGTTGTGGTAAAGTGACAGAAGAAAAAATTGGCCGACGAGATCCTCTGAAGAATCTGAGGCAGGGGCGTCACTGGGTCCCGCCCGCGAGATACACTGAAAGCTCTGGGTCGTGAGTCAGCACGCCAGAATCCATCCACCTGAGTTCCAGACGATACTACAGCATCTCCAAGTCCAACGACTGTCTTGTTTCCCAGCCTCAGGCCCTATACCCGTGAGAAGACAGGAGGATGGAAACCAACCGCCAGATCTAAAGACAGATCCACGGATACCTCACGCTGGGTCTAAGCGGCAGATACCTAGATCCGTGTCGCGGGCCTAGATCTGACTGTTGATCTCGATGCCAAATTCCCGAATCCGATAAAGGATCTGGATCCCAGATCCCCAGATCCGAGCGTGGACCTGAATGCCAGATCTCAGGAAGTATCTGAATCCCGGGCTCTCCAGATATCTAAATCCCAGGTTCTCAAGATCTCTGGAAGGATCTGGATCTCGGATCCCGAATCTGAATCGCCGGATCCCACGGAGGATCTAGATCCCAGATATCTGGATCTGAACGTAAACGGATCACCAGATCCTACGAAAGATATGAACCCCATATCCCACGGGGGATCTGGATCCCAGATCCCATGGAGGATCCTGATCCTAGATTCCCAGATCTGAGTATGGATCTATCGCCAGATCTACGAGCGGGCGACAACAGGCGATAAACAATGCATGATGCAGTTCAAACATGACGTAGGCCAACAGGGTAGATTACAATCAGACGATAGGACTGAGTGGCTAGGAACCTAAAGGATAAAGCAGTTGTCAATTTTCTCTCTTCTACGCAAGTCTTCGGAAGCGAAGTGGTCTTAGGACCTTTGTGTCAGCTCAAGCTACATCACCTGTGCCTGGAACGTAAGGCACGTTAAATCAAGTCAAGGCGAGGTCAGTCGAGCTCTAGCTCCTGCCTCATATCAAGGAATCTTAAAGCGCTGGGTCAAGCACCGCTCGAAAGTTAAGGAATCCACGCAGCGGATCGCAGCGTGAAGGCTCAAAGGGCGAGCATCAAGCGTCTACAGGTCAAGATCTTCGCCTGTACGCGCCGTGGGCAGGGACTCACAACCCCTGCAAGAAGACACCCCCCAGATTCCAGCGGATAGAAGTATCTCCGACTGGATCACCCGTGCTGTTTGATCCCGGAGTTGGGAGAGGCACGTCAAGCGACTACTTTCAACCCGTCGAGCGACGAACGAAGCCGGTAGAGACAGCTATTGCTGAGGTCTCTACGTCTGGCGACTCGCAGTTCCACTCGATTGGAATAAGTCTGCCGGTGAAATACGACAATGCTATCTACTTCAATTTGCAGGCAAAGGAAAATGACGCGACTCAAACAATTGAAACGATTAAGAACCTTGTTTTGGGGAAGATTTTGTTGCCTAAATTTACCAAAAATATGTGTTTTATAGAGGCTCACATTTACGTAGGTAAACTCGATTTGGCATACCGATAATAATATTTATGGATTTTTAAAAAAAATGGTTCTCTGCAAGCGCAGCGAGTGGACGGTTCGAACGAAACGAAGCGAAGCGAAGTGTAGTGATTGATAACTCAGGTAACTTCGTGACAAACATCAAACATCCGAGGAAAATTGTCTGAGCTCAGTATAAAGGAATTCGCCTAATCAAGCTGTAACGATTTCGCAGTAACCGTCGAACTGGGCGGAGGCTCAGAAAATCGAGTGTTCGAAGGCCAACAGCAACGAACTTTGGTTTACCAGCGGTTCCTGAATCCGCTGGTTGGAAGTTCGGCCTGCGCCTACTCTACCGGCTGCATTTACTCCTGAGCGCGTTTGCCTCGGCTCGACTTCTTGCAGTCGTCATAGCGACGTTGCTCGGCCCCGAATCGCTGGGTCCTTGCGTGCAACCACTTCCCTACTTGCAACGTCTCAGACCTCGTTTGACTGCAATCTGCTTCTGCTCTAGTCCACACTATCTACACACGCCGGAATATGCAGAGTCTTGCGCCCCCAATGCTCGCTCGGGCACCGGACGCGCTCGACTGCTCGTTCTCTTACTCCTCGACTCACTCGCGGGGCAACTGGCTCGACTCGTTCGCCAACTGCTCTGATCTCGTACTGACTGCTCACTCGTTCTCGGACTTCGCCGCTCTCGTTCTTCAACTGCTTCGACTGCTACTGACCGCTCCACACTCTAGCGTTGAGGGCCGCTGACTGTATTGCACGCGCATACTGGCGACAGAACAGGACTGGCAGGTTCTGTTCTCGACGGCGTTCTCTGCTAACGGCTTGCTCGTGACTGAGTAGAGACGACTTGCGCTCCACTCGGTCAATCGACAACTGCGGCGGCTGGGGCTTCCTCGGGCCTCCCGCGCACGCGGCGGGTGCATCGTTCCATGTTTCTTCCCGCTTCGGTTGCTGTATTCCCTCCACTTGCTTGTAAAGTTACTGATGTTGCTGGCGATAACACAAGCGCAACTTCGCGTCGAACTGCTGCAACTTCAGGCCGTGCTGAGATTGTTGGGGCTGGCTAAGTCGCTGGCGGGCCACTGTACTATGTTGCGGGTACGGACGAGCCACGTTATGGCGCTCGTTTCTCGACTAATCCTCCATTGAAGGTGCGCCAGTCAGGGCTGCGCGAAAGTAGATTGTGATTGTAGTATTGAAGGAGATTGTCAATCACAATAATTGATTGTCGTTAGATTACAATAGACAATCTATATGGTTATAGTGTGTTACTGGGTACTTTGTAATAGGGAATGCGGCAATGGAACTTGCCGATGCCATATCGGCGATGCTGAGTTGCTTCAAGCACGCAACTCAGTTGCCGATCACAGATGGAGGTATAAAACTCCGCCAATGAGCGTCCCTGCATCGAGTTTAACGAGACTATTGCTATGCTTCTAGAGGAAACAATTTGCTATGCAACTGTGCTTTGAGAATCAAGCGTTATGCATCTACTCAGGGACCATTGTTCAATTTGACTCAGCAAGAAAAAAGCACCACCACCCTCCAGCATGAAGAATGCCGATGTCGTCCGCGTTATGTTTAAGAACCCACCTCAAACGGATCGCACCTGCTTCGTATTCAACGCTGTTCATATCATAGTATGCGAACATAAACGCTTCTGTTTGCCATGTATCCATGCGTGAGCTCTGTCCTGGTAAAGAATTTTCCACCACGATCTGTCCAAACTCTTCACGTGCTCGTGCCACTACGTTTTTGTTCATATGCAAACGGCAAAGCAAGAAAGGAACGCGTCGGAAAGCGATCTGTAATGCGTTCATACAGGCGAGAGCTCTGTCGGTAATGATCACATTGGGAGGTGAGATTGCATGAGCTGAGAGTAAAGAATTTAGCTGGATGAATATCCACGCGAAATCAGCTTCCTTTTCACCAGGGAGCCAACACTGTGCAACAGGAATCACCTGATTGGTGCCTGACATTGCAATAATGTTCAAAAGTGGCATGCTGTACTCATTGGTCTTGTACGTGCAGTCCATTCTGAGATCCTCTGGGAAGCGTTGATAATGCTGAGCCAGGCACTTCAATTGGGTGCTGCCATTGTTGATATTACCGTGAATCACATCATACTTGAAGAAGAACGAATTACTAGTCAGATCGTCGAACAGCGCTTTCATCGATGTTTTCGTCGCGACTTTGCAGAGCCTCTCTCATTGAGTGGCGTTTGAGATATATCTTGGGATAGCCATCGTGGTCGGATTTCGAGCCATAATAGATGCATGAATGTTCACAGTCCGCACGCCAGCTGAAGCCATTGCAAGAATTTGCTGGTGTAGAGTCATAGCTTCCACTTCCGCTTGAGTTGCTGCAGCCCGTTGTCATTGAGCGACATGAACTTGCACATCTTCAGATGGAGGATGATTATGGAGACGACTACCCGCTCGGGAGTAAATAATTGCCCAAGAACCGTTCGAATGAGCTCTGTCAACAGCTCTGATCCATATGGTCATTGGACATCCGCTGCGCTTCGACCCGCGCATTGGTCGGATCGGCTTGGTTCCCTTGTTCCGCCTAGTCCGCTTCGGGCGACCAGCACGATTGCACTCGTATCCTCTCGACTATATCGCTCCCTCGGGGTCTTCGGGATCAACCAAGATCTTGTGACGCCGTGACACGTTGTAGCCATGGGCTAGCGTCCATGCATGAAGAGCTGCCTCGGTTTCGTCGTGACATCCATGCGTAATCTCTGGTGGAGGCTCGACCGCATACCAAGCAAATGTTTCTTCGTACGCGCTCGACATGATTCTGTAGAGATACCACCACATGAAAACACGAGTGGCCCCCTCGGCATAAGAGTGGCCCTTCGGCCTAAGATCAGTTGTCGTCCTCAATGTCTGATAATGTACTGTATGATACCATTGTTTATCTGCTGTAATAGTATTTCTAACGTATAACATTCCCAAGTAATGTAGTTCATTTTTTTAACACGTTACAAACAGCTGTCAGCTGTTTGGCGCTCCCTAGCAACTAACTCCTCACCAGGCCGTCGTCGTCATCCAATTCCAAAACAAGATGGCCGTTGTCGTCGTAAGAGGATCGACGCAGATCCTTACAAAACCAGAAGCGATTACCGCGGCGCTGGTCACGCCGATCAATGTTGACGCCGCCAAATCCGGATAACGCCGCGACATGAACAGCTCTCCGCTGCTGCTTGAAAACGAGCCCGATGCATCGTCTAGGTGCACAAACAGAGGGTCTTCAACCATTCTTTCCAGTCGGGGGCAATATACCTGGACGGCGAGTGCTGTCAGTGTCTCAATCGCGTTGAGGTTCTTAGCTACCAGGTTTTTCAGGTCCTGATTCGTGCATTCTGCCTGCAAACGGCGCAGAACTCTCGCTCTAGGAGCACTGGAGGAGCTCTCACGACAGTCTTTCGAGAAGCCAGCGCATACCAGGCTCTTCCATTGGGGTTGCAGCCGTGGCTTGCTGCTGCCTCAATGTCTGCTCAAGCGTTGTCGCGTGCTTGCGCAACCTGTCGCCCTTTTCTTTGAGACGCTTCCAGTACCCGGTCTTGCGAGGCTTGCGCTGTACAGCACTGGCCTCTCGTGCTCGTCGATGAAGGCCAGCGCCACCTGCAGCGTCGCGCTCGAGTCGTCCAGGAAGCTCATACCACTACCTGCTATCAATACCGTAATTACTCTTGGCTCGTAGAAATGATTCGAAATCGGCACCACAAGCACTCATGGCCCGAGCCCCAACGGACGAACGAAGATGACGATCGCGGCGATGACGTGAAGCATTAGAGCTGCTGCAGCTCATGCAGTTTCTCATGTCGATTGATAGGAGGCATTGCATGCAACGAGCCCCCAAGACTATACAGTTATTCCCCCAGTTACTTTAAGCACGTACAGTCGTCGACCAGCACCACTAAGGGTTCATTGCGTCATCACGATCTCATCATCAGGATCTGCACCTTGCTCTCGTAATCATGACCACCACTCTGTACGACCTTCCTTATCCGTGGCGCAGAAAGCCAAAGCGACTGACTAGGGGAGAACTGCTATGCTGCTGCTGACGGAGCACGAGGGCGTGCTGCAAGACGCGCTGGCGTTCATCGACGCATTCGAGGCCGATGCGGCGGCCAGTTCTAGCAGCGGCGGACTCGCTGACGCTTCGTCTGGCCAGTCAACTAAGCCCCAGAGTGCGCCGAGACGCAAAAAGCGGTCGCACACTGAGCGCGTCAAGACCGAACTGGAGCAGCTGCGAAACGACGTCGAGGCGCTGGAGAACACGCTCAAGCGCCTGCGGCAGAATGCGCGAGCTCGACTACCGAACCAGCTGACTGTGCACTGGAGCCCGAGTGCCACGACCCATTTCGATGTGCACAAGAACAGCCTCAGTGGGGCTCTTGGGAGCAAGGACCCCGTGGCGGCCATGTGGATGGAGATCATGATGGAGGAGTTCAGACGTCGGCGTGAATCCGAGATGCTGAACCGTCGGCTGAGAGCCATGGTGGCCAAGCAGGTCGACATGATGCAAGCCTCGCAGGCTGCGCTGTCGCCCAAGTTCCCGGACGCGGTACGGGCTGCACTACAGAGAAACGAGGATCGGCCGCCCGTACTGACTGCCGCCTGCGTGTCTGTAGGATCTGAGTTTGCTTTTCGAGCCTCAACGACCCAAAGCGAAGCATCATACGGATGTCCAGGAGAAGGCTCTGTTCAAGTCACTGTCGCTGCGTGTCCAGCAGCTCCGACTGGATGTGGACAGTGTTCTCAAGCGCACGGGTCTGCTCCACGTCGACTCGTTTCTGTCGTGGTCTCAGCGCAAGCACGACGGCAATGTCGGCGTTTTGTTCGAGTCGACCTACTGCCTGCCTGTGGCACTCGACATGGAGCCGACGCACAAGGCGTTCACAGCGCAGACCAAGTGCTCGGCGGCCTTTGAATCGACCAAGGTACGGCATAATGCATTCCTTTTGAGCCTTTGGGGAGGGCATGTTCTCACCATTCATTGTTTGCCTCTGCGTGGTGAAGAATGACGTGGATATCTTCCAACTGCAGTCGCTGGAGGTGGCCTACCAGCAGGAGACGTACGATCTCTCGGCCAAG
>JAADVF010000534.1:0-20477 GCA_023334555.1 Elongisporangium undulatum
ATCTAGTCGGTTCATCATACGCCGAATCTGATTATCAGATACAAACCTGAGGTGTCGGCGGCCATGAACACCCGCCAAAGCACCCAAGTCACACGGCTGTTATGATCGTGCGGCCTCGGGAACCAGTCATCTCTGCTGCGTGGACGCGTGTCCTCCCTCCTCGCCGCTGAACCAGGATCTTTAAAACCTGGTTCAGTGGACGAAACATTGTGCCACTCTTCTGTGCAGAGGCCGTGAGCTCAACCCGTGATCTCGGCCACACGCTTGCGGCTTAAGTGCGCCACTTCGCATCAAGACAGTTTGAGCGTTGTGGCCGTGGAGCTTTGACCACCAGAAATGGCAACGGTTCCATTTTCGTTCGGCGGAACATGCACACGAACGACCGTGATGGCTGCTCGGCCCATTCACTTGGTGAGTGGTGGCACGTGCGACGTGGTTCCACCACACCCATCGAAAACGCTCAAAACGCGACGTGGACACGAGCCGCTCCATGCAAAGAGTCTGATTTCATGGTGCAATCGTCCCGTGCCAGTCTCTTGCGGACTGGATTTGTCGCACTTGCGCAGGAGGTTGTCGAGGGTAGAGCATACGTACGATTCCCACGGCGACAAGAAGCGGTCATTACGCAAAAGGAATGGCCATGCACATTATGGTCCCGTGTCAAGACTTCCCGTACGCCGCAGCTGGCGGCATGACCGATCCGTACGAAGATGACGAAGAGATGATTGCTCCCTTCCTCCGCTGCCTCCGCTACATGCTGGAGCACGAGAGCCCAGAGATCCTTCGCTGGTCTGCTGACGGGCGCTCGTTCGAAGTTCTCGACGTTGAGCGCATGTCGACCGATGTGCTGCCTCGATACTTCAAGCACCGCAAGTACACGAGTTTCCAGCGCCAGCTCAACTACTTCCACTTCCGCAAGTGGACCAAGTCCCAGGCGCTGGTGTCCACGTTCTCCAACCCGTACTTCCTGCGGGACCAGCCCAACCTCTGCTCCCGAATCGTGCGCAAACGCGCCATGAGCGATCGAAAGAGTCCCCGTTCGCCACTTCCAGACCTAGTGTCCTCTCCTCCGGTGGCGACCGCGACCCAACAGCAGACAGAAGAAGGTTCCAGTAGCCGAGGTGAGGACCAGGAGATGACTGAAGATCACGATGGAAGCGAGAACGAGGATCTGGAGTGGGTGGACATCCTGTATCCATCTCTGGAGCTCATTGCCAACGCGGAGGCCTTGTGGCTCGCCCAAGACTCCTCCTCTTGCACGTGAGAGCTCAAATTCGGACTGGAAGCGATAGTAGGAAGTAAGTAGGAAGCCTAATAGCCGTAATTTATCTCGAGTGCTGTTTCGTTGAGGTGTTTACGATGCAAAGGGGAGTGTACTTTACGGTACGGAGTCAACACCAATTGCGCCATCATCTGACAATTTTTTAACAGTGGCCTGCACCCAAGCGCTCGTTTGCATCCAAGGGGTCTTTCGCCATATGGCGATCAGGGCAGCTGATCCGAAAGGTTACTCCCGAGGGGTAGAAAAACGAGTCAGACCATGATCCCAAGTTGAAGAAAGAGCAAGATCGTAACCCGATCGGTTTTGCCAGGTGAGCAATTATGAAAGGTTTAGGGTCCGATACTCATCATTTTAGGATCTCAAACGTGCAACAAACGCAAGTGATGGCGCTTGCCCAAGTGAGAGAATCAGCTCCCTGTTCTCTCTGGATATTTGCTAGATCGCAAGGGAGTCCTGGTCTGAGTTTCAGTTGTTTGCGCTGGGCTTGTCTATTTCTTGATCTCGTTTCTGTTCGTGGGTTTCCTCACTGCCAGACATCACGGGCAATAATTTGCAAGTGTCGCTATCCTAAATGTCACGTACGTAAAGAAGCAGCAGCAAAACGATGAGTGCGCTGGTTTGCTCAAAATCTCTTCAGGCATTATCGTAGGTTGCCATGGAGATGCTGATCAAAGGAAACGCCGGAAGATCTCTGTAACTGTCGCAGTCGTTTCGTGTTTCTCCGTGTCGGATTTCGACCCCAAAAGATAATCAGGCTTGAAGCTATTAGGTAAAATGGGTTATTCAGTTTAAGTGGATAACGTGGATAACGCCGAGTAGTTGGATATATGCGATACGACCGCGGGTCTGGTTTGGATCCCACTGTGGTCAGCTGATATTCTCCCACGGTGATCTGCATCCCATCACACGGGAATGCACCTGCCTAAATACTCAGGGCGGTCTCGTGACGCTGCAACGATTTGCTGTGCGCTTGAACTGGTGGTGGCGAATCTTGGCCTTTCGGTACTGTATTGGGACCTGCATGCCGGCCGGATTGTTTGAGCTCCATAAGCAATGGCGCGTTTACTCCGCATGAATATCCAATCTATTGGCCGTGAGCCGTTTCCCGCAGCATGAGAAGAAGAGACTTCGCTCGAGCCACATTGTGGTGCCAGCGTAACCGTAACAATGAAATCAAAAATGATCAAAAATGCCTCAGTATGCGCGACACATATTCCATACGCATCACTTCACTTCATTTAACTCAATTATAACTACGAAGCCTGGCCAGGCCGGTTTTACCACTTGGAATCGCTACGCTTACATCCAAAACGGAATTTGTACGCTCCTATGAGCGTTAACACTACGATATTTGATGGGGCAGACGCCACCTTCTTGTCCGAACACCAATACGACAACATCGAATCGATACACTACTGATAGCCACAGAGGCTGGGGGGTTGCGCGCTTAGCACTGGACGTACGCCAGGTAGCTGTCGTACATGGGCTCGTACACGGGCTGGTACATGTACGTGTCCATGCGCGGAGCCATCTCGAGCGACGAGTAAAGCACATCGACCCAGTCAAGCGAGTCGAGCGCGTCGGATTCGCTCTGCGATTTGTACGAAGCCGTGGATGCCATGCTGTCGCGTCCGTACGAGTCGTATTCGTTCTCGACTGGGAAGCCTTCCGTGGGCGACGGGAAGGAGGTTGGACTGCTGCTCATCTCGGGCGTGAAGGGAGGTACCTTGATGGCCATGTTGGCCGGCTTGCGGGCAGCGAAGGAGCCCAACTTGTTCTTTGAAGATGAATGGAGCGCCTTCTTACGGTTGATTCGCCACGCGAGGTTCGGCTGGTCGCGCACAAAGTACGGATTGGAGAACGTGCAGACCACGGCCTTGGACTTGGTCCACTTGCGGAAGTTGAAATAGTTGAGTTGGCGCTGGAAGCTCGTGTACTTGCAGTGCTTGAAGTACTTGGGCAGGACGTAGTCCATCATGCGCTGCATGTCGTGGATCTCAAACGCCTTGCCGTCCGTTGTCCAGCACAGGATCGAGTCGCTCTCTTCATCCAGAATCGTGCGCAGGCTCTTTAGGAAAGGCGCGACCTCCTTGGTCTTGACCGAAGACGAGGCCGAGGTAGAAGCGGGGGTCGGAGCTGCCGACGACGTCGTGGTGGCGGGTTCCTGCTGGGGCGGCATTTGCTGCTGCGGATACACAGTCTGGGGACACATCGAGTCCATCCTGTTCCTGTAAGCGTGTTTGGTACGATGCGAAATCGGAAATGAACGGCTCGCGGGTGAGGCAGCCGGCCGACTGACTGCCTATCTGACTGGACGCGTCGGCCAACAGTAGCGGGTAACGGTGCAACTCTGGCTCGGAGCATCGCAGCTGAGAAACAAACGGTGCACTGAGCCAACGTGCATGGGTAGGTCGTCGTTTGGCTATGTACACTAGACAGGAGTGGGAGCATAGACCCACCCACACACACGTCGCAATGTAGAGGGCATAGACGCGGCGGGACCGACACAATTTGATGAATCGAGATGGGCCGGCCTCCAGAAACGGGTCAAGTTGCCGTGACGCGCCGTGATGAGAAAGACACGGGACCATCGCTGCGACTATCCAAGTGGGAGGGAAGCGGTGCGTTCGTTTGTACCGGTCCATCGGAAGAAGGCCGAGTCCTGTGCCTAATGCTGCCTTGTCTTACAATTTTTGCTCTGAATACTGCAGAGTTGGCCACACGACCGTTACACCTGGCCGTCCATACTGCAGTATTCAGACGCGATTACGCAGTGAAGTACCATGGCTGAGTTGTCGTAACCGACAGTTCTCACGAGCCAATGTACCGCATCCTTCAAGTACGTGACTCTCGACAGCCTACATTTGCAGCTAACGCACTTCTACACACATCAAAGCAAGACATGCAGGTCGGTCTGTCACAACGTCGCAGGGCTCTGGCCCACGAGAAGAGGTCTCGTGCGAGGCGATCATTGAGATACTGCGGGCTCTGGCTGGTCCAGACCGCACGATTCTGCCTCTCTGCAAATCATTGAGTCTGAGGTGATGTCTGTTGGCGTCAAGTAATCGCCTCTGGATGATTATGGCTGATTGTGGCGGAGGCCGTGCCCGTGATCCCCTAGACGGATGTCCTACAGTGTGAGTTTCGCATATCAATGCTTGGTGAGCAGGAGGGCCAAGCCTGCGGCGTGTTCATGTCTCTACGGTAGTAACAAAGACTGCGAGCGAAGGATCTTGATCCAGTGGACCAGTTGGTGCGGCGCGAGTAGCTTCATCTGGCATAGCAGGGGATCTCCATCAACAAACATCAGAGTGAAACACATGGAAAATATTGACTGACGCAGATGGACGGGTGACGTTGCGCAGTCACGCCGACAGACCTCTACATGGTACACGCTGATATCCTTAGAGTTGCATTGCGAATCCTCGCGACAAGCTACGGTACTGCTACTGCTAAAATGCCCCCAGCTCAAAGTATCTTACTTCCTCAAATCCAAATCGTAATGCCAATTGTGTGCCTTTGACAATGCGACGAGAGGCACGCATCCGACTGGTGCTCTGCGCCTTTCGCGTGCCGGTCGTCTCGATGCAAGTCCAAGCGTAGACGTTCGTAAGGGATGACTGACAACCGAGCTGTCCCTGCTGCGGTAGCCAGTGCACGGCGCCTTTTCAAACGTGGTGGTGAGCGTCAGGAGCTGCGCTGGCGCGGCAGAAAAGCGCACCAAGGGCGGAAACGCAATCGAACGGCCGGCAGACAAGACGAAGGGCGGAAAGGGAGCGCAAGTGAATGGCTATCGAGGCGCTCACCATCACAGATCACGCAGCCAGCCAGCGCACCACACACATACAGTATGGCCGTGGCTCTTGGATGCGTCGCCTTTCCCTGTGTGCCTCTGTCCGCTCGTGAGGGATCCACATATCAGCGGATCGCAGCTGAGTTACTTAACCATATGCCTATCTGTTAACACCAAAAGGATCCACTTCCTCAGATCTTTCGCCTATATAAAACGGCCTATTGAGACCGCACGTTCTGGGTGCGATCTTTTCTTGGCTTGGTCATCTGATCACAGCCCAATCATTTTGCTTATAGGCAGGGTTTATACCAAGGACCATCCTACATATCCACATACGTACGGACCCCGATTTCTCTCTCTCTGGAAGGGGTCCCACATATCCACAGTCAGTTTACAAAGCGAATAAGGTTTGACGGTACTCTTCCGGGGGAAAGAATATCAGACTGGAGAAGCTATTGAATCGAAATCGAACGGGTCTGCAGTGACGTAGAGGAGCTCTTGGGCCCATGCGCTTCCTGCAGCGAAAATGGAACAGCGCTAATGCTTACGCCTCCTGTGATCTCGAGATTCAGCCGGCAGGCGGAACCGGGGAAGCTGGCTGCGCAGCTGCCGTAGTCGGCGCGTCATTTTCGCTTTTGGGCTAAACGCACGGAGAGAACATATGCATCCCAGCTACTCCCACAGTTGGTGGATGCAAACTCGCGGTACAGTACAGTACATTGGCTGCTTGGGACAAGATTCTGACTCAAGTGGTCGCTGTAGCCACGCACGCCACCCAGACCCAGACCTTAGTAATAGGCGCATGCGTAGGCCTGGTGTCTGTAGTTCAAGTCCGTCGCAACCACTTGATGGGGTGAGAAGAGCGCTCGGGATCGCTCTTCATTTGATGGCTAGTGCAGACGCTCGATCCTCCCTATTCCAAACAGCCGGAAGCGCGGCGAGTCCAACGCTGCACACACTCACGCAGAAGAGTTCTATTGGCAGTGGAAACATGGAATTTCGCCCACTGGATTCAACGCAAATGGTGAGCTGTTCGTGTGAGTTCGTGTGGTGACGCAGCTCGTTAGCGGTCGGATCTTGAACTGTACACTTGGCGAATCAGATGAGCCGAACTTATTTAGCGCTCTAATAAGATCAAATACAGTACTGCCAATGATTCGGTTACAGCGTAACCCAACTCCATCGTAACCCTGTCAGCAATTACGAATGGCGCTCAAGCAGAGTATCCGTGTGCACAAGCTCTTCGTGACGGATGTGCGTTGCTTTGTCTGCATACGAAGACCCATGCATACGATCCACTGAGCCTGAATTGGGATGCCCGTTTCTTTCTGTGGCCAGGTGGAGAAGTGTTTGCGTCTGGACAAGGAAGGCGAGCAGGTGCTGTCCTCCATGGCCAACGTGGCCCAGCGCCTGCCGCTGCTGCTAGCGCAGGACGACCAGGCCTGTCTGGGTGTGCTGGCCCACAGCAGCCACACGCAGTCGCTGCTGCTGCGCAAGCACTTCCTGTCGCTGGAGAAGAGCTCGGGCTTTCTGCGCGACATCGTGCGGTCATACCAGGATACGGTCAAGAGCCTGGCCGCCTTCGTGAGCGAATACGCGGAGCTGCTGCGGGAGTTCAATGGCGAGATCACCAGCACATCGCTGTACGAGCTGCTGGACTGGATGGAGAACGTGCGCACCATGTTCGAGCGCGAGATGCTGCGCAAGAAGCTGCTGGTGGTCGACGTGGCCTACAACGATAGCAAGAGGTGCGCGCAAATGCACGCGCAGTGGTCCACGCGCTGCGCTCTGAGCCAGGTGGACCACGCCTACGGTGCGTTGTGGATCCTCCTTCGAGCTCTTGTCAATGCAGGTCTTGCATCCTCATCCGTGTGTTTGCGTGCACAGTTGTCTCTGGACTGGAGCCGCCGCCGTCGCTCCCAGTGGCCGCAGCAGCAGCCGCCGCAGTGTCCGCTGGCCCAGGAGCCGCGTTGAGCGCCAAGAAGAAGAAGAGGAAATGAAAGAGCATGCATTTATCTGTTGCGTCCTGTCTAGCCCACGAAGGGCACGCCGCTGATGGTGCGCGCCTTGTACGCCGGGTACTCGTCCGGGAAGAAACCCAAGAGCAGGTGCTCCTCGTATCTACAGACAAGCAAGCGCGTCAGTACCGTACCGCAGCAGCGACAGGAGAGAGATAGATTGACGCACGGAATGCGGTCGCGGAAGAAGCCCCAGGCCACGATGGTGTAGCCCACGGCGCAGAGCGGGTTGCCCAGCAGCATCTGGCTGCCCACGATCCAGGCGAACCAGCCAAGATAGGACGGGTGGCGCACGAAACGGTACACGCCGTGGGTCACCAGCACGTGCTCCTTGCGCTTCTGGTACTCGATGCGGTGCGAGAAGTTGGACGCCGCCGTCCACATGGCCGCGATGCGAAAGCCCTGGCCGATGACCACGATCACGAGGCCGCCGATCATGGCCACGCGATGGCACTTCCATGACGGGAAGAAGAACCACTCGACCCAGAACTCGGTCCAGCTGATGATCAGCGCCAGGTGGTATTCGCGGCTGTGGTTGAGCAGGAAGGCTGCGATCCAAGAGCTCCGTTAGCCCGGGTACTCGAAACCGCTGGAGCCCACAGCAGACACACTACTTACATTCATAACTTACTATCGACGGGCGGAAAGACGCCGTGGTCATGAACTCCGCCACGTGGAAGAAACAGAGCGCCGCCATGTACAGCGCCCAGAGCACCACGCACTGCCAGCGCGCCGAGCTCAGGCCATCGCCCTCTCCCTGGTCCTGCAGCACCACGGCCACAGCATAGGCCAGCAGCGACAGGTGCAGCGCCAGGACGAAGCCCAGGCCCAGCGCTGCCAGCGCCACGCGGCCCAGTCCGCGGTCGGACGTGAACTGCTCTGAGCGGAACATGCCGACGTGAGCTTTGCTTCCACACAACGACAGAGCTCTCGCGGTGGAGGGACGGTATGTGGTACCGGTATACCGGTATTTTATCGCAACAAGTTGCAGCTTCAGTTTGGGGAAGCGACCAAAAACTGAATTTTGGGATAAACTGAAGACGACAATGGGAATTAGAGTTTTGAGCTTGGCCTTAAAGCTTGGCCTTCTGCGTGGGCGCGGCGGCGCCAAAGAGCTGCTGCATCTCCACCAGACTCTCCTCCAGCAAGTGGCCCATGCGCGGGGCCCAGTTGCCGTGCTGGCGACAGGCGATGTTGAACTGGATGGACGAGCCCTTGATGCTGTAGGCGATGCCAAGGCCGTCCGGAACGACCTCGCCCCAGCCCCATCCGTCGAACAGCTCGTTCGTGAGGTGGCTGGTCGAGATCTTCCAGTAGCGCGAGATGGTCATAGCCGGATCCTCGAAGAAAGGCACATTCTCACCCTCCTTGACAAGCAGGCGCAGCGCCAGGAAGTGGCGGTCCACGCCCAGACCCTGCGCCGCGTCCTTCATGTAGTTCACGTGCGCGTTGGTGGCAGCCAACAGTAGCTTCTTCTTCTCTTCTGCAGAAATCGTGGCACTCACCATGGCGTCCGTGAAGGCAGCGCTCTGCTCTGTGCAGCTGCGCGTCGTCTCCGTGCGTCCGTGCAGGAAGATGCGAGTCTGCGAAGCCTCGTATGTCGCCACGTTCGTGTTGAACAGCTTCTTGTAGGCCAGCTGGATCGCAGCTTGCACGAAGGCATCGGGACTGCACCGGAACTGCTTGATGGCCGACCCACCGTAGCCGTAGAACGACTCAACATGCAGATCGTGGTCGGCGACCGTGGCATAGAACGTTTTCTCAGCGACCGATATGGCGTTGGCAGTCGAGCGACTGAACCGGAACGAGATCTGCGATGGTTCCGGAAGGCGGTTGAGCTCGTCGGTCGTGAAGTCGCGTCGGCCGAGCGAGACTTGGCCCTTGTTCAGACGCGCTAGCATAAAGTCGGTGTATCGAGACATGGGCATGCCGTCCAGCATCGAGTGCTCGCCTAGCAAACCGGCCTTGCCGTTCTCAAAGACTGCGAGCTGGATGCACTTGTCAAAGAAGCGGTTGCGGCCGTCACCGCCGTGCCATAGACCGTGCGCGACCTCCGTGCGTGAGATTGGCGCCGTGGTATCGAAGTTCACAACCAGCACGGCGCTCTCAATGTCACGCAAAGCGGCTTCGTTGCCTCCGCGCACCAACTCATCACGGGCATCGGCCCAAATGTCGCGATCTTCGGCCGTGAGTATGCCCACGGACGCAGCGTTCGGGCCAGCCAGGTCCGAGATCTCGATGATGCGGGCCAACTGGTGACAGAGCTCCGTGAAGATGAGCGGTTTGCGCGTCTTTTCGTGCAGCAGATCCAGCTTGTAGAAGCGGTTGTTGCGCATCACGACCACGTGGTTATGCGTGGCGGGGTCGTAGATGCGGTACGTGTCTTGCTCGCGACGCGGGATGCGGCAAGCGTTGAACATGTACTTGTAGGCCGTGGCGCACACAGGCGTCTTCTTGGCGCCCAGCTGCTCAGGCTCCAGCGATCCGTCCACCAGTTGACGGCGGAACTCCTGTGTAGCGACTAGCAGCGCAGCCGCACGACCGACGTTGGAGCGCTGCTCCGGATGTACCGAGTCCGCAAAGTGGAAGAAGTAGCTCACGTTGAACACGACCGGGTCGCGCACTTGCAGGTAGCCGAGCGTGTTCCACCACTCGGCCAAGTAGCTGGTGTCCTGACGGTCGGCCGCGCGCTGCAGCAGGCGCTGATGCAGCCGCTGACCGATGCCGCCGGCCTTGAGAAACTCCTGCGCCAGTTTCTTGGACGTCTTGAGCTCCTCGGTGCTCACGAGCGGCGCGATGGTCTGCAGGTACTTGGCCACCGTGGCCTCGAGCGAGGGCACCGGCAGACGCGGCAGCTGCTGCTGGAAGCGGTAGAGTGGCTGCGAGGTGACTTCCAGGTCGCTCTCGTTGCGATAGTCGCCCACGCACTCGCGGAAGCCGGCGGGGCCGTAGCCAGAGGTCGAGGGCGCCATGTCTGTGCTTTGCGGTGAATTGCCGATTGAAGTTTCATGGGCTGGCGCTGTTTGCGTGTGAAAAACCTCATTGAAGGAGTGAGGTTATTTGGGTGGATCGGGTGGGATGACATCGGAATGTCATGTCAACATGTTCGAGCAGGCGGCAGTTAATTATGGGAATACTGTATGGGGAGGGTGGTGTTTATGGTGGTGGCGTTATTTACGGTGTTCATTGATCTCTTCATGGAAATGGTCCAGCACGACCAGCATGAGCGCGTAGGGCGCGTTCTGACGCATATAGGTCGACCGGATGAACGGCGCACCGGCCACCAGCGTGGACACGATGGGGTTAATGATGTCGTCCTCTCCTCGCTGCACCTCTAGCACAGTCTTGACGCCTTGATACGCCAAAAAGAAGCTGCATTCGCACACAAGAAGCGCCAATCTCATCAGTCTCGGATCTACATGGGCAGAGATGGTGCGCCTTACGTTGCGAAGGATCCGCCGGTGATGGCCGAGCCACGAGCTACAGAGCTCATGCCCGCCATGGCGAACTTGCCATACTGACGATTGTAGAGCTTCACGGCGTCAACTATCCATCACAACAGCATCCAACGAATGCATTAGTTTCATCGGTAAACAGCTGACAACAACGTGGAGCTCTGGAGCATGGCAACGTACTGCCGCCAAAGGTGGCGCCGGTGCAGAAGCCCACGAGGCCGCCAAAGATCAGACGGTTGCGGAAGAACATGAGGTCCATGGAGCGGAATGAGTCCACCAGCGATGTATCGGCCTTCTTCTTCTCCTGCTTTGGGGCCGGCGTCTTCTTGGCCACGGGCGCCTTGGGCTCGTCGAAGGACGACCAGTTCTGCGAGTCGCCCATGCTGATGGCCGTCGATGGAGCGAGCAAAATGGGCAGGTGATGCAATATCGGTATCGATACCGGTATTACCCAAGCAACAGCGCTCTATTGGGGACGCCGCTTCAGATTCAGCAAATTCTAACGGTCTCCATCCAAAATGGCGACCTTCGATGAGCTCCCGAGCAAGCTCTTCAACGGTGCGTATCGATGCTTGCGCTGCCTCTCGCCACAACTAGCTGCGCCAGTCGCATGTGCATTATATCTGTCCAGATGCTGACGTATAGTGAAACTCTCTCGTGCACCATGGAGCAGACCAGGTGCACGGCTACATCAAGCTCAATGGGCTCTGCGTGTCGCTCATGGACACGCCGCAGTTCCAGCGGCTACGCGACCTCAAGCAGCTCGGCACGCTCTATTATGTGTTCCCAGGCGCGTCGCACAACCGCTTCGAGCATAGTCTGGGCGTGGGCTACCTTGCAGGCGAGATCGTCGAGCGTTTCCGCATCCAGCAGCCGGAGCTGGAGCTCACGAAACGCGAGTCTCGACTGCTGGTAAGACGTATTGGATGGAATCCAGTGCAACCAGGATGCCATGGCAGTAACGTACCAAACTCTTTGTTCTCGATAGAGCGCTGCTGGTCTGCTGCATGACCTGGGTCATGGACCTTTCTCGCACGTCTTTGAGCATCAGTTCATGCCTCGCGTGGTCTCCAAGAAGTACGGCGGCCATGGCTACCACCACGAGAACATGTCGCTCAAGATGATCGAGTACATGATCGACGACAACAACATCGACATCGAGCGGGATGACGTGCGCTTCATCCAGCAGCTCATCGTCGGCGCCAAGGAGTGAGTGCGGATGCAGGTCTGGTCTATTACGTATTAGTTCATTACTAAGGCTTGTGATGTCACTGCAGCACACACATGAGCCGCAATCGAGTGGACAGGCGTGGCTACCTGTACGAGATTGTAGCTAATGGCCGCAACTGCATTGACGTGGACAAGTTCGACTACTTGGCGCGAGACATGCTCAACCTATTCGGTGTGCGCAAGGGCTTCGACTTCACGCGGCTCTTCACGTTCAACCGCGTGATCGACGACCAGATCTGCTACCACACGTCCGTGAACCTGGACATCTACGACTTGTTCCAGCAGCGGTACCAGATGCACAAGACCATCTACAACCACCGCAAGGGCAAGGCCGTGGAGTTCATGATCTGCGACGCCATGCTGCTGGCAGGTGCGATGGACGCGCTTGCTGATAGTGGCAAGGTTTGAGACTGATAGAGATTTATTTTGTGCTATCAGATAAGGAGCTGGGCATCTCAGAAGCTACGCAGACGCCTCAGGAATTTCAGTTCCTCACAGATCACGTCGTACACGTAAGTTACCTATGGCTTGACCTGATGGTTGCATGTCGGCTGACGCTGTATGAATGCAATAGACCATCGAGGCCTCCAAGAGCGATTCGCTGCTGGGAGCGCGTCGCATTCTCAAGCAGCTGCGCTGCCGCAAGCTCTACGAGTTCATTGATGAGTACCTGCTGCCGCCTGGGCTCATGGACAAGATCCCAGAGGTGCTGAGTCAGGATATCGCGTGCCACAACACGATGGATGGCGTGCACTTGGATCCGGACGACATCATCATTGCGGACGGTCGCCTGAACTACAACTTCAAGGAGCACAACCCAGTGGACCAGGTCTCGTTCTACAGCTCCAACGACACCAACAAGACCTTCCACATCCCCAAGGACCAAGTCAGTCTGCTCTTCCCCGAGAAGGTATGGACTCTATGAGCTGATTGACTCATGAACTCATGGGCTGATTAATTGACTGGCGTGTGTCCATCGCAGTTTGAAGAGCGCGTGATCCGCGTGTACAGCCGCAATCCGTCCAGCAAAGTCCACACAGCCATCTTTGTACGTACAGGCAACTTGTGTACAAGCATACTGCTAATCAGTGAGCTCACCTCGTGCTCTTCTTGTCAGGACGCGTTCCGGCGTTACCTACGCACGTTCAGCACAACGCTGCCGCCTCCGTCTCCTTCCTCCAAGGTGCGTATTACGCAACGGCGTCCCACTCTGCTCCGGTCCTTGACCCACTATCGCGTGTTCGTGTGTCTCCAGATTATGCCGCAGGTGCGCGTGCCCCACAAGGAGCTGCTGCTGTCCAGCCCTCCGTCCTCGCGCAATAAAAGCAGTCTGCTGGCCAAGATTGAGCAGGTGGATCGCCAGAACGAGCCATCCGGCAGCTTTGAGCCCGTTGAGAGCGAGCCCCGGAGCCATTCAAACTCACCGCTGGCCAAGCGCATTCGCACTGAACTCTAACCGCGCTAATCAAAGCCTGATATACCAATCATGGCACCGGTATACCGGTTTCTCCTTTACGCCCTGGTCGTTTTTTTCGACGTCACCGCCTGGATTATGCCAATTGGCAGTAATGCTCAGGATGGATCCCTGGCTTTAGTGACGGCCTTCCCTCCGCCCAAGACGCAGTTGGCGTCTGTATCAGGATCGCATTAGGACTGATGGCGTCCAGCGCGAGCGATGGCGAAGACAACGAACTGTACAAGTGGGTGGGCCTGGGCATCGTCGTGGGCTCCGCCATCCTGTCCAATCTGGGCGTGAACGTGCAGAAGCTGTCCCACGTGCGCGTACGTCTCGTCCGGCGTCTCTCTGTCTCTGCGTAGCTCCTGACTGACTCTCCATGGCCTTAATAGGAGGAAGAGCTGCCGCCGTTCGCCCGGCGCATGTACTATACGCGGCCCATCTGGATCATCGGCATGGTGCTCATCGTGCTCGGTGCCGTCGGCGACTTCGAAGCGCTCGGGTAACGGACTGGCCGTGACCGCCAACGGATGCCTGATTTATTCTCATCCGCTTGCTATCTCTCTCTCGTAGCTTTGCGCCCCAGGCGCTGGTCGCGTCGGTCGGCGGCGGCTGCACCGTGCTGGCCAACGTCTTCTTCGCGCATCTGTGGCTGGGCCAGATCCTGACGGTCACGGACTGCGTGGGCACGCTGCTCATCATCATCGGCGTGGTGCTGAGCACGGTCGTGAACGAGCCGGACGACAAGCTGTCGCTGGACGAGCTGGAGCAGCAGTTTTTCAACCTTGGCTTCCTCATCTACCTCGGGCTCATGACGCTCTTCCTGGGCCTGATCTTTGGCGAGATCCAGGCCATCGGCAAGCTGCCCAAGACCCGGAACGAGGGCAAGTACCGGTACCTGCCGTTTCTGTACGCCACGGCGTCCGGCATCTTCGGCTCCTTCAGCGTGCTGCTGGCCAAGTGCGCGTCCATCCTGCTCATCCTCACGCTGGGCGGCGACAACCAGTTCAAGTACTTTACGACGTATCTCTTCGTGGGTGGCATGATCTCGACGCTTGTGCTGCAGACCGACTTCCTGAACCGCGCCATCATGGCCGGGGACACGCTCAGCGTCTTCCCAATGTTCCAGTGCTTCTGGATCACGTCCAGCGTCGTGGGCGGCGTCGTGTTCTACGACAAGTACGTGCGCTTCACGGTCTTCGAGTGGGTGTGCCTGCCGATCGCACTCGCATGTACGTCGTCACTGTCTCTGTATGGACGTAACGTGCGTCTGAGACTCACGTGTTGCTCTGTTAGTCATCCTGGGTGGCATCTACCTGCTCTCCAAGCATGGTGAGGAAGATGACGACGTGGCCAGCGCCACGCTCGAGGCCTCTTCCTCTCGAGCGCACCTCACGAGCGGCCACTTCGGCGCGCTCATGCCGCTGTCGCCGTCGCACCGAGGGTCGTCGTCCATGCTTATCCCGCACCGCAGGGCGTCCGGGTACGAGGACCGGGACGAGAAGACGCCGCTGTGCAAGGATGCGTCCGTGCCGTTCGCGTCGCCGCCGCAGCAGCAGAGAATAGAAGTGTAAGAGCACAGAGAGAGTAGGAGAACAACGTGCATGGGGTTCATTCATGTAGCCATTTGCCAGTTAGCAAGCAAGCCTAGTTGTACACCATGTACTTTGGCGTGGACGAGAACTTCTGGTAGCCCTTGATGACCTTGTTCACCGACTCGAGGAAGTCCTTCTCGCTCACGGACTTGCGGCGCGCGCGGATGGCGAACATGCCGGCCTCCGTGCACACGGAGCGCAGCTCGGCGCCCGTGGTGTTGGGGCACAGGCGACTGATGAGCTCGAAGCGGATGTTGCGGTCGCAGTTCATGCTCTTGGCGTGGATCTTGAGGATCTGCGTGCGTCCGTCCAGCTCCGGCAGGTTGAACTCTACCTTGCGATCCAGTCGCCCGGGTCGCATGAGCGCCGGGTCCAGCGTGTCCGGCCGGTTCGTGGCCATGAGCACCTTGATGTTGCCGCGCGGGTCGAAGCCGTCCAGCTCCGTTACGATCTGCAGCATCGTGCGCTGCACCTCGTTATCCGTCCCGCCCTCCTCCGAGCTCGAGCGCGCGCCGCCGATGGCGTCCACCTCGTCGAAGAACACGATGCAGGCCTTCTTGGATCGGGCCATCGTGAACAGCTCGCGCACCATACGCGCGCCCTCGCCCACGTACTTCTGAACCAGCTCGCTGCCGATGACGCGGATGAAGCATGCGTCCGTGCGGTTGGCCACAGCGCGCGCAGACAGCGTCTTGCCCGTGCCGGGCGGCCCGTAGAGCAGCACGCCCTTGGGCGGATCGATGCCGAGGCTCACGAAGCGCTCGGGGTGCAGCAGCGGAAGCTCCACGACCTCGCGCAGCTTCTCCAGCGCGTCCTTGGCGCCGCCCACGTCGTCGTACGTCACGTCGGGCTTGTCCTCGACCGTCATGAGCGACACCGTGGGGTCGATCTTGGGCGGCAGCGGGATCTGGATGGCGTACTTGGTGCGGTCCACGCCCACGCGCATGCCCTCCTCGATGTCCGTGGGCGCCACCTTCTCGCCCAGGCCCACCACGAACTTGGCGATCTGCTTGACATTGATCATGTACTTGGCGTCCTCCTCGCCGGCGTTGATGATCTTGGTGCAGCGCGCCACCTGCAGCGGCTGCTCCTCCTGCATCATTTGCTTGTCGCTCACCAGGTCCCACTGCGACGGCAAGCTCAGGCCCGTGTCGCTCTCCTTGATGCCGATCAGGTCGTTCACGGCCGCCTGCGCCTTCTTGATGTCGTCCTCCACGCTCTTGATCACGCGCGTGTATGGCCCCAGGCCGTAGGTCTTGAGCAGCGCGATGTCGCCCTCATCCAGCACGGTCTGCGGCCCGGCCAGCAGGTCGTCCTCCTCCTCGTCATAGTTCTTGGTATTGCCCGTCTGGCACTCGCCCTTGGCCGCCATCTTGATCTCTTCCTGCTGCTTGCTTGAGCTCTTGGGGGTCTACCAGCTTCAGTATGGGGGGAGAAAGCAATCTTTTGCGCGAAGGGGGGTACCGGTATCTAGTACCGGTTTGGAACAGCGCACAACCTCTGTTTAGCGATAGTTTATGTGCATACAGAGGAACGAAGACTGCATGATAGAACACACTTTATACCATATTTTATATTTCTGAATTCTATACAAGCATATTGAGCATATTAGACTAGCTTAAAAAATGCACTCCTGTACGGAGGTTTTCTATCTGCGACGTGTGAGCAGATCCCAAGATCGCAACTCATGGTTTGAAGCTCCTCCGCCTGCTGCCGGCGAACGTGTGGGATCTAGAAAGCGAATGCAAAAGTGCGGGAGAGAAGAAGATGGAGATCATGAGCTGGCTGCCGGCCATGCCACTAGGCCATTGGCTTTATGAATGGCTGGTTATGGGTGGGGCTTTACAGTAATCTGCATTAGTCACGGGTTGAAAGGGAGCGAACGAGAGTGCGATCTCGAACGTGCGCGAGAAAGAAATCAGAAAGATCATGAGCTTTGGTCACAGTTTGGCCTCGAGAATGGTACCTCTCTGGTGTAATCTCTCTTCTGCAGTCGCCTCTTCTTCTCTTGTTCGGTTCTAGAACCTTCTAGATCATGTATCAAAGCCACACCTTCAAGATACGAGACCTCCAGCGCATGCGCATGAGTCTCTGATTCATCAACCTATAAAGACCGACCCATTGCTGCTCTATTAGCTGGATCCCAGGCGCGTTCGCTGCTGTCGACATGAACTCAATGGGAATCACCTTCCACCGTCGAAATATTCAGCCGAACGAGAGCGGAACCGTCAATCCAAGGCCCTTTCCAAGGCGCATGGCTTGTCTGTCCAACGGCCTCCCGCTCCATTGCGCAACACACGCTGTGGTTCTGAGCCCAGAAACGCCTTCGCCTCCCTAGAGCGGCGCGTCCAGCTTTCCTCCGTTTTTCTTCCACGGTTCCGCCCTCACTCTCACTCTCTCTCTTCAATGGCCACGGCAGAATAAGTTTGGCCGGATCCGCCGCAGCACAGTCACATGGTGCTCCGCCGCACACCGTCACCCACGCTGTCGCTGCTCTCGGGCAAGCCCGACGCTCTGGACCCAGACGTCACGCCCATCCTGCCGCTGCCGTCGCCACTCAGCGAGCCGCCGAGACTGCGCGGCTGGATGTGGCGTCGGGAGGGAATCTTTCGGAGGTTCAAGCGCCGCTTTTGCGTCTTCCACTCGACCACGCTCTTCATCTTCGCCAACGCCGACACAGTCAACGGCCGTCTGCTGCGACGTCTCGTGGCCACACAGATCGTACTGACGAGGGCCAGCGAGTTCCGCGTGGTCGGGTATCTGCCACAGAACGAGCTGCACAAGCGCGAGTCGGACGTGATGGCCAGTCAAAACGCCTCTCGGTGGCTGCCAGGCTCTAGCCAGCGCTTCTACGCCATGCACAAGGAGGTTCTGAGGGCCGAGTGCAACGACGACATGTGGAATTGGGCCAGCGGCCTGCAGCAGCACATGCAGTACGGCCTCCGAGACTCCTGGGACTCCACGGACGATGAACTGGACGACGGTCTGGACGTGCTGGGCCATGAGGACGACGATGACGAGCTGGAAGCCGCGCCCTTTGTCTTCCAGATCGAACGAGAGGCCATGAAAACGCCCCGCAAGAAACATCATATGTTGAAGCGAGCGTCGTCTCCGTCGTCCGTACGCACATCTGGGAACACAAGCTTTGGATCACTCCAGCTGCTTCAGCAACGGCCAATGATCCGCTGAGCGCGGCGAAGAAAGAACGACCTGTGCGGTTATGTAAGCAGTCGATCGCCCCCTCCGCAAGGTGTACGCCAGCCCAGCTGCTCCTGGCTTGATCCCTTAAGGATCAGACGATCCCATTCAAGCAATATGGCACAGATCTCGTGACAAGACTGCGGATACACGCAAAGCTCTCCATAGACGCAGTGCTGTGGCTTCGCCGTCAGCTCCAATGAGAGAAATGTCTTTTGGGCTCAGATCGCTGTCCTGAGAACAGTTTTTACCTATTAAAAGACCTTATTAAAATAATCTCATCATCTCAACTGCTGGAAGCTGTCACTTCATCAAGTGAACCGATCATGAACAAGCTGCTGCTGGTGCCGCTCTTTGGCTGGCTCAATGGCGCCACCGCCATCTCCAAATGGACGGCGGTGCCCATGTTCGGCGGCGTCGATATCTGCTTTGACAGCAGCAGCTGCGCAAGTAACAGTGTACAGCTGTACCTTGTCGAGCTCGAAGAAGTGGACAATAGCTCCAGCTACGGTGTCGTAGACTTCAGTAACTCCATCGAGTACGGCTTTAGCGACCCTGTGTACACCTATGAAGACGTCATCTCGTACAACACTGCAAGTTTCAGCGCCGCTTTCTCCACCGATCTGTCGTCCGAGCCTCACGCTCTACCAGCGGGTCCAAATGAAGCGACAGTGAGCTGTTCGGTCACACACTTCACAAGCGGATACCGCAACTATCGCGTACCCGTTCTAGACACCATGCTTGCGACGGCCGGAGCCACGCAGCTCACCTACTCGATTGCCGACTGGGGCTTCAAATCCCGAAGCAACTTGCTGCGTCTGTCCTTTGACATCTACACGCAGTTCGACCACTCATTTCCGTGGGATGCACCGACAGGACAGGTGTTCTTGGTCACCTACGACCTCCTGCGGGTGTTTCTGGGCGGCGGCATCTACTTCGATCTGCCGGATTTGGTCTTTGATGCCTCAGGTTCTGGTCATCCTGTCACTGTCCGCTGCACCACGACCAAAGGAGTGCAGAGCAATTACTTCCGACTGGAAATCACCTTCCCAGCAGTCAGCTTTCTGCAGTATTCCTTCCTGATCTCCAACGACGAAAGCAACGCAAACGCCTTCGTCACGCCATCGCCCACCAAGAACAATGCCACCAACACAACCAAGACTCCAACGCCTACTCCGGTGCCGACAGCAGTACCGACATCAGGGCCGACACCTGTCCCAACACCGTACGAGAAGCCAGTCACGCAGATCAGCTTTCTGGAAGGCGGCTTTGAGTTCTGCTACGCGAGCGACTGCAATATTGACGATGGCGTCGTCACGTTCACTCTGGATCGACTGCTCCAGGCTCCTTACATTACGGAGAACGGAGACGTGGATGGGGAGCTGCTGTCAGATTTCGGCAAGCCTGACGGACGACTGGCCTTCACGACCTATCTTCAACCGCAATACGAGTATTCCGGTCTGCTGCTCATGGGCGTCCCTTACGAGAGCGGCGGCGCCAGAGTACTGACTGAGGACGCGTTCATTGCCAACGCTTCCGATCTGATCCGCATCGGCCTGGAAGTGCAGCATCTGCTGGCCGAGAGCCGAGTTGACAACGCTCTCGGCTCGCTGTACGCACCCAAAGGCGCCTGTCGACTCACGCTCGGGTTCTTCGACGTGCTCCAGTCCAGCCAGCTCGCCAGCCAAGGCGCTGCACTCACTTTCACAATTTCGGCCTTTCACAGCAGCCAATCGGTTACAGACTTGAGTGTGACTCGATATGAAGAGAGCAACTACTCGTGCGTGGAGCTCGGCAGCGACACGGGCATGTACCTGGTGCTCCCCACGTACGTTATGATGGGCCATCAGCCTATGACCACCACGATCAGCGCCAAGAGCTACAGTACCGGTGACTACGCAGGGCTCATTATGCTGACGATTTTGCTCGAGAAACTCAACGGTACAGTAATCATGGAATCGATGCTTTCATCTGACCACATCACAGATTTAGCCACACCAACGACCACAACGCGCCCGGAATGGACAGCTCCCACTACGTCAGCCGACGGTCGCGCGCTGCCGACCAAGATGCTGGTGCTGCCGAACGGCCAGTTCGGCCTTTGCTTCGATCCAACGTGCGACACCTCCAAGGCTGTCAAGATGGGCTTCACGGGTCTCGGCTCTCCCCAGGACACCACGACTGTGCTGTCTCGCTTCGCCAATGCGCCAGGCTTTCAGTTCGGTCCTTCGCAGCGGATCGTCAATGGCAGTACCGAGATATTTGAGACCTCCTTCTACTCACTGGTGCCTCGCAGTCGCATCAGGCCGCCCATGCCTTACACAGCTGCCCTGGCCGCCATGGACCCCAGCACACCGGCCTTTGGCGTGTCTGTGGGCCAGTACCTCACGCACGGAGAGACGCAGAACGGAAATCAGGCCATCTCGATCCCCCGCGGCGGTCTCAAGTTC